>PVJI01005232.1:0-98081 GCA_004026765.1 Micronycteris hirsuta | reverse complement strand
CAAGTTTTATGTTTGCAAGTACTGTTGGCATAGTTAAGGTTTCGTGCTGAAAGTCTTGTACAGATCTTAGAAGAAAAGGAACTGAATGAAAATCGTTTGATCTTATTTGTAACACGAATGCTAAAAAACTAGAAGCGTTTTTGCCAAATCAAAAGAGTGGTTACTTTTAGGGGAGAGAAATGGAAATAAAAGTTGTTAGCAGGGCTTTTTCTTTTCCTAATAAAAATGTGTATATATTACTTGCAAAAATTAACAACAAATTAAAGATAAAATTCAAAATAGGCTCTTATCCCCTGAAAATGATTTTCCAAAATGTCTGGGGTTCATGAACATTTCTAAAGAAATAAAATTCTTTTTATTTTTATTGTATATTTTACTCATTTTATTTCCAACTTACTAATATATAAATCTATGTTATCTTTTTCCCCCTAAATATGCTGCATCCACGAACATGTTGATACTCAAAGGGAATCTTCAGTGAAGATTGAAGTGGTAAAATGCAATGCTTATACTTTATTATATTCTAAAAATGATACTGCATAACTGAGGTTTTAAGATCTTCCTGTCCCATACAGAAGAAGCTAACTGAAGCCAGTGATGGAGCTGAGCTCCTGGGTCAGAAGGAAATTGTAGGAGATTGTTTGATGGCCAGTGTGTGAATTAACTTGCTATAGCTTTTCACCTAGATAAGGATTGAGCTGACTTCACAGGGGATCCAAATCTTTTTCCACAATCCGGCTCTGAGGTCTGAATTTATTGACAGTTGGACATGATAGATACTGAATATGGCTTCTTTTATTTTTATTTTTTTTTACAGAATGTCCAGACAATTGAAGTTTTCTAGGGGGGGTAATTTTGTTAAGTATCTAAGGGGAGAAAGTTTCTAAGGAAATAAAGGAAATAAAGGGCCATGAAAGATGGTTAAGCAGAAGATCAGGGAAGCAAACGGGTCCACTTTTCCATGAATCTGGGATGGATCCTGCCTTGAAACCACAGACACATGAAATGCTTGACACCCCTTCAAGGGCAAAAATCTACCTGACAATTGGCAACTATAAAAAAGTGATTGTAGCTCACATGTACCTGATTTTGCTATTATGAAGAAGCAACTTAGAAGGCAGCTGAACCAGTGCTGGTGCAGTGTGAAACCTGTCAGGGTTCTACACTGTGTTCAGTAGGAGGTAAATGCAGTTTAGGTATCTTGGCACAAAAAGATTGGCACAGTTCTTTATAGCCTTGTATCAAGTTGGCAAAGTAACCTTCTTTCTTTAGGGGGTCTTTTATACACCGTGAGCTGCTGTAGTAAATTCAGAAATTATGAGCCTTTCTGTGAAAGATAGGCTAAATTCAAACATGAGTGCACAAGTTTTTCCCCAATCTCCATTTTCCATTGACGTCCTCTTGTTGCTCCGTAGTGCTTCTAATGGGTCAAAAATTAAGATAATAAACAACCTCACTTCTCTTTAGACATGCAAACACTCTAAGTTCTTCATACATGTCAGACAATAAACATACAGGGATATGTCTAGTGCTTCGAATATTCCCAAATGCATATTGGTAATTTTTTTTCAAATCCCTCAAATGCAATGCAAAAATGGCAAGCAATGATTTTAAAAAGCAGTCACTTAAAACTCAACAATAGGAAAATAAATGACTGATTGAAAAATGGATCAAAGTCTTGAGCAGACATCTCCCCAAAGAAGAGATACAGATAAATAAGCACATGAAAAGAGTCTCCACACCATGTGCCACCAGGGAGATTCAAATGAAAACAACCATCAGATTCCAATGCATGGCTAGTATTAGAACGGTCGAAATCCAGAACCCTGAAACACCAGATTCTGGTGAGGATGGGGTGTCACAGAGCTCTCCGTCATTGCTTGAGGGAATGTACAATGGTGCAACCACTTCAGAAGACAGTTTGGTGGTTTCTTAACAAATGAAGCATATTCTTCCATACGACCAAACAATCGTATTCCTCGATATTTATCCAAAGGAAATGAAACACACAGATACGTAGAGCTGCTTAATTTGTAATTGCCAAAACTCGGAAGTAACTAGTATGTCCTTCAGGAGGTGAATAGATAAACTGTAGTACAACCAGAAAAAGAACTATTATTCAGGACTAACAGAAATCAACTAACAAGCCATGAAAAGACATGGAGGATACTTAAATGCATTTTCTTAAGTGAAAGAAGTGATTCTGAAAAGGCTACATACTATGTGATTCCAATGAAACAACAGTATGGGAAAAGCAAAACTATGGCAACAGTAAAAAAGATCAGCAGTGTCCAAGGGTTGGAGGTGGGGAGGAGGGATGAATAGGCAGAGCACAGAGGATTTTTAGGGCAGTGAAAATACTCTTAATGCATTCTGTACAATACTGTAGTGATGAACACATTCCATTAGTTATTTGTCCAGTCTCATAGAATGTACAAGTAAAAAAGTGAACCCTAAGGTAAACAATGGACTCAGAGTGATAATGGTGTGTCACTGTAGCTTCATCAGTTATAAGAAAAGCACCACTTCAGTGGCGGGTGTTGACAGTGGCGGAGGCTGTGCATGTGTGGGGGCAAGAGGTATATGGGGAAGCTCTGTGCATTCCTCTCATTTTTTCTGAGCTAAAGTTGTTCTTAAAAAAAATAAAGTCATGCAGGGTGAACTGTAATTGAACATCTTGACCATCTAGTCAGCCACGGATACCTCCATGTAGAAGAAACATAAAAAACAAGCATAATTATAATGTAGATAAAATTTCCAATTTGAGCATTTACTTCACATTTCCCTTGTAAAAGATACCTATCGAACCAAATTAGTTGTATTCGTAAGTACACTATAGATCTGCTTTATAAAAAGAGGAAAATTAAGACTCATGCATTGTTTTCTAGAAAAAAAGGCCATATTGAGCAACAAAATACTTTGGGAGAATTGTAGCTAATTTCCTAGAGGCAGATTTATGTAACACATGCATTCAACTCAGTTAAGGTAAGGTTTTAATACTGCTTTGGCAGAAAGGATAATTGTTTTGTGAAGCAAAAATGTATCTACTTATATATATATTCTGTAAAAAAAAAAAACCAGAAAAACAGCCCTGGCTGGTGTAGCTCAGTGGATTGAGCGCGGGCTGGGAACCAAAGGGTCCTGGTTCGATTCCCAGTTGGGGCACATGCCTGGGTTGCGGGCCAGGTCCCCAGTGAGGTCCCCAGTGAGGGCCACGTGAGAGGCAACCATCCATTGCTCTTTCTCCCTCTCTTTCTCCCTCCCTTTCCCTCTCTCTAAAAATAAATAAAATCTTAAAAACAAAAAAAAAAAAAACCAGAAAAACAGTTTTTGGAGGTTGTGATTGCTTTTGACAAAGTGGAAACAAGCTACAATTTTTAAAAAGCTGATATATTTCTACAACTAATGTGGGTCATTACAGTCTGTAAAAGGAATTTGGAGCCTGGTTGATTTTGTTCTTACAGCTAAAATTACCAATACTTGCCTAAAATACTATCTAGAATACCTGAAATAATTTGGGGGAAATGGGAAAAAGTGATGAACCTCTGTAAACTCAAAGTCATTAATCTTAATTAAATGAGAATTAATAACACGCTGTTTTCATATTGTGGTGTTTATTACATTTTTATCAAAATAGACTAAGAACAAAAGAGATTGCCTCCCTTATTCAAAGATGTTTTAGAAAAATTCTAGCCAGTTAAAATTAAATATCTTCCTAAACTGATACTTTCTTCAACTTTAATTGACTAATAAATTTAGGAGCTTATTATAGCATTGTTGTTAATGCAAGTGTTAGAGAATTTTTAAAATCATAGTTATATTTTAAAGTGTTACAATTTTAATACTATTTTATAAATAATTTTATTTAACCTTGATTAAATGCTACAGATAACATTCAGTCTAAGAAAAGTTAAGCAGTTTCCCAGGAAAATACAGACACTGAAGTCAAAATAAGCTTAACACTATACCACATTGCTTGAACCCAGTCTAAGAATGCCGAACGACAACAGGCCGTCTATTCCGGGAGAGAAAAACTGGACACACGCATTCTTGGGATGACCTCTTGACTTCTAAATTTAAAGGTGACTATAGAACAGGCTTGGCAACTAGAATAGACAACCTCAGTCGCCTATTCTAGTCCTGTTGTGTTGTAGCCACTAGATATCCCAGGGGTTTCTAAGTTAAGAATGATGGACAACAGTTTCACCTTTAAGCTCTTGTTTGCATAATATCAGTGAAGACAACATAGAGAATGTTGTAGAAGAAGGGAGCCAAGCCATGTTTTATGACTCGGTATTTAGCCCTTCCCTACAAGTAAACTAGGTGTTCAAGCCAAATTTGACCTCGTCAAAGCCAATGTAAGACTGCTTAATACATTTTCATTAATCCACTAATACATTGCTTAAATATTGATTATGTATATAGCACTGGGAAGACAATTGAAAAGAAACTTACAACAATTTCATACATTATTTGGCCTGAAAGAATTCATATACTATCTACAAAATGAATAATTTGTTCCACATTGGTAACTGAAAAATGCAATTCATCATTAGTGATAGAACAAGGTAGAATTTCTCAGTTATTCCTCATATAATATGGAGAAATTTTAACAATGCATAATTCTATCCTAATTATCCTCACCATGAAACACCACCATTACCACATATCTCTTCACAGCTGTAACATATTTAATTTTACATTTCCATCAGTGAATGTTTTTTTCATAAACTTGGCTAAAATATTTCTTTTCTTTTGAAACAATAAGTCTCCACAATAGAATATCAATTTTACTCATTCAGGAAATATTTTTAGTCATGAAAACTGTTTTTCTTCTTTATAAAGTCTTACATTAAACTTCAAAGGATAACCACAAGAGATTTCAGTTTTGCAATATTACCAAACGTAGGTTTTCCCCTCAGTTTTGCTAGAAAATAAAATTTGTTTTGTCCCAGAATTGTTTTCTCTAAGAAATCATTTTCTCTAAGAATCTTTTCAGAGATTCAGGAATAAATTTTTTAAAAATATAACCAACTGCAGCATTACATATAAGGCAGCATAACACCATCAACATGTTCAAAGGCAACAAGTGTCAATGTATTGTGAAAAAATAATTATGACATATCTCATCACCGGCAGAAGATTATAAGATCAAAATGAACAAAGACACCTTTATGAAATTTTTCCCCTTGGACCAGAGTAAACACATTAACCATCCTTTATCAGAAGGGTTTCACTCTCTATCCACCCTAAGGATGGATTCTCAGTGAATGAATAACTTCCCTTTCACTGACAGTGGGTTTTGTCAAATTTAAATGGGATGGTTCTGGGTCCACCTGTCATTCCAATGCTTTAAAGAAGATATTATAAGTAAATAAAATCTTGCAAAGGCAAAGTATAAAAACTGCTATGTTGCTCTCTTTAGTTATCCAAATAGATAAAGATGAGATTAATATAATACTCTTGAAATAAATTGTATTTTTCTAACTAATATGTATTCATCTCGGCATAATTTTTCATCACCATGAATATTCATTTCTATCAAATAAATGCCTTTCATTTGTACAGCAGGTTATAATTTTGAAAGTACTATCATGTATATTTCATCATTCCATATACACTCTGCAATTCAATAAATCAAGATTTTTAACTGATTTATTCCAGATTTTATGGCAGTAAATGGAAGATCCAATACTAGAATTTAGATATTCGGTCTCCTCTAAAGGTATCATCTTATACTATTGTGGAGGGTTGGTATTTTAAAAATATATACCTAGATTGCAGTTACATAATATACCTGTTAACGCCTCCATTTCAGAAGGAAAAAAAAGACCTCTCATTTATGTCTATTAAAAATGATATTTTCACCCTGATCAGGTAGCTCAGTTAGTGAGAACATTATCCTGATATACCAAGGTTGCCAGGTCAATCCCCCATCAGGGCACATGCAAGAAACAATCAATTAATGCATGAAGAAGTGAAACAACAAATAGATGTTTCTCTCTGTCTCTCTCTCTCAAAATCCATTAAAATGTTCAAAAAAGGTATTTTCTTGCTTGTGTTACTGCAATTACAATGAATAAGATCTCCCTAAATAGAGTTGGAAAGATCAATATGAATGCTCTGTTTACTATGATTTGGGGTCATGATGAACAGGACTGATATTTTGAATTCATTATTGAGATAGCTTTAGTCCTTATTATAATAACTACATATGGTGTCAGGTGGATACCAGACTTAAAGGATGATCACTTTGTAAGGTATATGAATATCTAATCACTATATTATACACCCGAAACTAATATAATAGTTTATGTCAACTGTTATCTAAAAAAATTAAAAAATAGCTTTAGTTTAATAATAGTAGTGAAGGCGTGAATTAAATGGCTTTTTTAGTCATTACTAAATAATGACAGTTGAAAGCTATATTGGACAAAATTTCAAAGCTTCTGAAATAAAGTTAATTCCACTAATAGCACCTCATATTAATCTCTGTCTATAACATAAGATAAAAAGTAATTGTTTTAATAAGTAATATCAGTGAAAGTGATTGTGTCATTTAATAGAATTTTAGGCCTCATAAGACCACCAACTTGCATTAACTGGGTGTGCCTGGTGCTCTGACAGTGACTTGTATCCAGGACCCTGTTCCTTTGGTGGAGAGGGGGTGCAGTGCATTCTCCGTCATCTGGCAGAGTACTGAACCCCCTTCTAGATGACAGCCCACTTCACTGTCCTCCGTTAACTTTAAGAATATATGTGAGGTTAAAAGAGACTATGGCTTGTTATGACTTTTAAGCTTATGGTAACATAATGAAATTGAAACTCAGAGCAGTAAAGGGCATTAAACATTATTTAGCCCAAGCTGTCTCTTGCAGGTGAAGAAATGACCTTAAATGTGACCTGTCCAAAGTCACAGAGCTAGAAGGCAGGATTCATTCCTGAACCTGTCTCTTCAATAAACTAATAGGCTCTTAAAATTCCATTGTGTTTATTTAGAGTCCTATTAATATGTGTCCTATTGATCTTACAAATTGGAAGGGGTGGGGTAGAGGGGGATCTGTAGCATGCAGGGCAGGAATGAAGGAAATTAGTCATTATTCATTTTGTTTCCTTCTGAGCTCTGTCTAAATTAATAGGCTTTGTATGATTACTGAGCTCACTATGTAAACACTCCTCTCAAAACTGGTTAATAAAATACATTACACTAATACGCGGCAAATTATGTAATACGGGTAACCTGTGTAGGTTAAGGTTTTTCTCTATATGAACAGAAGTCATCAAAATTAGACAAACACTATATTAAATCAGAGATGCAAATATTTACTCTTCCCACATGATCCTTCTTGCCAATCTAATAAACATTCATTCTAATGAGTCTTAAAAATAAAAACACTGGGAAAATTATTTCTAATGTGTCAACACATTTGTTAGTGTCCACTTTTACCCATTTAATGACATGATACTTACTGGGTAAGTGCTCATTGAATGCCTCCCTGTAGGAAATGCTCTACCTCAAACTTAGGAATAATAATAAGTCACAGATGAGTCAGGGGTGAAACAGGCCTTGTTGCTCATTTGTTTAGCTGAAGATGTTAGTTTAAACCTTCCAGAGAGACAACAGGTCTTCAGACTGTGATGCTTTCATTGCTCTGGATCTCTCTGCAGCCTTCAGCAATGCTGACATCCTACATTTTGACCCTAGTTAATTGGGCTGCATATCTTGCATTGTTGAGGAACCTGCTTCGCCAGTTATACATCTCTAAGTTGTACTAGCTCTGCTTAATACTTGCATCGCATTGTTTCACAAATATATATTGCCTGAGACAGAAGAAAATTCCTGGTTTCTTCATTTGGCATTTGGACATATCATTCACATGGAGTTATGCTGAGTTACCTCTCAGGAGTGCAAAGCAGATGAAAACCACAATGCATTTGGCCAAAAATGGTCAAAAAGACCTCATTGAGATTTTGTTTGATTAGCAACCAAAAAATAAAGACACATTATTTTGCTCTTTTATATAAAGAAAATTTCTGCATAATGGACAGTGTCTTTAGCTTGTGTTGTTGCAGGGTACGTCATTCTTTAGGCTCCCAATTAATTTTCCTTGGTGGTGACTTTTGCATTCTAGTGCATGTTCTTTAAGTATTTTCAGGTAGAAAAATGGCAGCTGATAACTACTATTGGTATCATGAGAAATAAAGAAAAGCATTTGCTAGTAATTATTTATATTTGTAAACAAGGAAAAAAATTAAAGCTGATCTTTTTCAATTAAAATATTGACATCAAGAATAATTTTTAAAAATATATAATAATGCTATCCAGATTTGAGATGCTTTCTTTTCCTTGCACTTTGTGAGAGGAAAAAAAGCCAAGAGAGTAATGATATATCTTTAATATCCTAAAGGAAATGGAGACTAAGTCACTCACCCAAATTATATTGACCATAAAGACTTCATTGGACCATTTCATTAGTTTATTAGGTAAAATTAAATATAAAAGGACCTTAAATGAATTATACCCAGCTTGTGGAATAACAAATATATTGTGTATGAGAAAATTAGCTCCATGTGACATCCACAGCCACCATATGTAAAACGCCTATTATTTGTCCTGTCTCTTTGAAAATCATTTTATTGGAATGTATCAGCTAAACTAAAACACATGACCATCCTTCTTGGGACATGAAAGAAACCACTGAAGAAATGTTTCTGCCCAGCCCCCATCCCTAGCATGTGACTACTCTGGGAAAGCAGCCTGAAGGTTTTTCTTTTCTTCTTCTTCTTCTTTTTTTTTTTATATCAGTGTATGTAATAGCAGTATATCACATGCACTGTGAACCATTAGCTGATTCTGTCTAAAAGAATTTGGTCAACAGTTAGGAATTCACTTAATGAAAGGCTGGCCTATTAAAGCTCTGTTGGCCACAGGAGCAGATTTGGTCTTTCTTTCCAATTTCCTGGATTACTAAAAGTGATGCTGGGCAGTTCTTCACGTGATGTAGCCCAGGCCCTGGACAACAAGCCAGCATCATGACTTTAAACTTGCACCTCTTTGCTATAGATCCTGGAATTGATTTCCAAGAGGCCATTTATTCTTCACACTATGGCATCAGATTGCACATTTTATGTGATGCACAATGTGAAGCTGCTTCTGGAAATTGCCCTCAGGTGGTGTTCTGTGAAAGAAGTGTGGCTACAATACAGCAAAGTGTCCAGGTCAAGGATGAGAATTCTCATCAGAACAAAGCACTGTGAATCTTTGTGAAAGACTACCTCCTTCAGGCTAATGCTAACTTGCTTTTTCCCAGAACTTGCTTTTGAGGACTGGTGAAATGGAAAGATGAATCCAACATAAAAGAAGCCCTTTGACTAAGGGAGCTTTATAAAAATTATATGAAGTGGTATTTCCATAGTATTGAGTGTGGCATGAGAGATTTCCCAAATGCTGCATTCTTATTTGTATTCCCTATTTTTATTTGCAAGTCCTTTTATTATTTTTAAACATCTGAATTATTACAGAAACTAAAGTTGAGCAAGAATAATATTCTTATTGATGAATCTAATAGTTGAAACAATTACATCAAACCTTAATGTACACTATTTATAACTCAGCTGCTTATGACTAGTATTCTAAGAATTTTACACACAAAATTTTATTTAATATTTTCAACAAGCCAATAGGATAAATACTATTGTTATCTCAATTTGCATTCAAGAAGAAAGATATAAAACATTTGTTCATAGTCATGAAAAACTATAATTTTTAAAATCCTTATACCTGATTATTATATCACCTTTTTCTGAGACTTTCAAAGACATATTTTATGTAAATGACAGGACTTGTCATTGATTATTCTGTCAAAGATGACAATAAGACCACGGAAATAAATATAATTTTATTCCAGTCTTCAAAGAATCCAAAGCAGAAGTTTCTTTCATGATGATTCTACTATATGAGGTGAGCAACGAAATCTCATTAAATAATACCACCCATCACTGCTGACTTGGATCATAGGAAAGGCCCCAAAAGGGAGGGAGGTCATGGATGGTAGTGTTACTGGACTAGTGTGGCTTCTATTCGTGCTTTGATACATAGCAATATCTTCAAGAGCTTACTCAGATATGCATACTATGAAAAATGCTAGCACTGGTGACAGTTAAAATCGGGGCCCAAAATACAGAAGCATGAAAGGTCATGGAGTTCTGCATGGCCGTCAAAGAACAGTTGCAGAGTTAAGACAATGGTTTACCATGGAAATTTGAGGTCTAGAAGTGGCTTTAAAGATTATCAAAGTCTCATTTTTTTAGATGAAAATCAAAGACTCAGAGAGGAAATATTATTTACCCAACCACACTGATTTTTAATGGCAAGAACCAATTAGAACTTCAATTTGTTTTTATGAATTAAAAATAAATGAGAACATTTGTAAGGAAAAAAGAAAAATTTACTCAGTGACTAGTGCAGAGAAATATACTCAATAAATATTGTCTTCTGGTCTTCTCTGGCCCTCAAAATTACAATCTAGTGCTCATTATTTTAGTTCATGACTGTTGTGAATCAACAAGAAATAAGTAATCATTTATTAAATGTATTTTCTGTCTAGAAAGTTATATCAGATTTTAAGTAGAACTATTCCACAGTCTAAAATTATAGAAGCTAATAAGGTTTTCTCCTGTGAGAGGTCTAAAGTCAAAGACATCAAAAATATATCAATCTACATGGAACATGTAAAGGAATAAAACAATTACTTGATAATTTGGATTTTTAAATGGTTACTGATCAAACCAAGATTTCATACTTTTGAGGGAAGACATTTTAGTTCAAATTGTTTGTTTTAATTTTTTTTTTAATTTCTACTCTGGCTTCAGATTTATTTTATACTTTTAATTATAGTATACGTGAATTATCAAGGTTTTCAAGATAATATTACTAGACAACACTAGACTGACAACTCCTAAATCTAAAAGCATTTATAGATTCAGAACAAACTTTCATGGGTGTAGCAGCACATACAATTTTTTCACTTCTTCTGCTTTGGGAACACATTTTGGTCACATGTATTTGGTACCACAAACCTCACAAGAGAACTGATGACCAGTTTAAAAAATAAATCTTTCTGGAATAATATCACTCACATTAAAAATTCCATAAGCTATCACTGTGAAAGGCTGTTTTCTTCCACTGATTTATTTATTGCCCATAGCAATTCAGTCTCCAAATAATGTACCTGAATGACTTTAACCAGTTGCTACGATGGAATTCATGCTAAAAATCTAGCCATTTTGAGAAATCCTTGTCATGATTTAGTTTTTAAATTAGAAAAAATACTTCATCTCTGGGAATAAAACATAGTATTAGTTTTTGTTGCTTGTATTTCTCAATATCTGTTATCTGAGCTTCACAAAGTTTATTATAAATATCAAAGAATAAAACTTATTATAGTCCTCTGTTGAAGAAAAGTTGAACTTCATTTATTTAATAATAGATGAATAGAGATAAAAAAAAACCAAATTGTGATTCCCTAATGGTTTTTCATAAAATCACAACAGAATAAATAAAGTTAAAATTAATTCTCATTTCATTTTACTCATGATTACAACTATTATATGAGTAGATAACTAGCTTAATTTTCTACATAATTTCAGAAAAACAAAGAAAAATGGGAGGAAAAACTCTCTGTTCAGTTATTATTGTTCATACAAAGTAAGGGTAAGTAGAAAAACCAAGAAGTGGATCACCTTGGAACAGAAATTGTCTTTGTTAGTTAAAGTAGGAAGCATCTGAGGGTCATCAGTACTACCACCCCCACACAGGCACACATAGACACCCACATACCTGCACATAAGGAGGTACGCTTTCCTTTGTCCTCCTTCTCTAAAAAGTGTGAGAATACAAAACAGAAGACTCAGGGTTACACACCCATATAAAACTATGTCACATGAAAGACAAGGAACCATAAACAGCACCCCACCTTTCTGCATCAGTTAATAGAGGCCATTCAGATTATTACCACCTGCATAAACATAAGCTATCAGTGCTAATGCTTTTACACAAATTTGTAAATATGTGGAAGCTCTCTATATGCTCAAATTGAGATGCTCCTTCTAGAACAACAAAGCAAAAAAAAACCCTTACATTAAAAATGTCCTATGAATTAATATATCTATATAAACATATACCTTTATTATTTGTAACAACAATAATGATGGCAACTTTATTTATAGGGGTTTGTTTACCCACCTGCATTGGATAGCACCTGCATTACCTAAACACTAACTCTGAGAAATTAACATGACTTGCTAAAGTAGAGCACACATTTCAGCAAAATCTTGGGTTTCTTTTTTTACATGTAGCTGTCAAACCTGTTTTCATGTTTTAGTAGTTTAATTTCTTTTAATGCTTCCATAGAAATAGCATTAACATGATGCTATATTAGAGGTAACAGCCTAATATTCTCTGATAAGATCCTCTTATTGTATAATAAACCCTGTTTTGTGCATCCATCATACTTTTGCTCATTCATCTTCTTAGCTACTAAAGATAAAATTCTGACCTATGTTTAACTTTTTTACCCATCTTGAGTTTATTTTTGTGTTTGGTGTAAGTTGGTGGTAGAGTTTCATTTTTTTGCATGTAGCTGTCCAGCTCTCCCAATACCGTTTGGTGAAGAGGACATTTTTACTCCATTTCAAGTTTCTGCTCCCTTTGTCAAATATTAATTGACCATAGAGACTTGGGTTTATTTCTGGGCTCTCTATTCTCTTCCATTGATCTATGTGTCTGTTCTATGCCAGTATCAGACTGTTTTGATTACCATGGGCTTGTAATATAATTTGATGTCAGGTATGGTGATCCTCCTACTTTGTTCTTCTTTCTCAAAATTTCTGTAGCTATTCAGAATACTACACAGCAGAAAGAAGGAGCTCCTACCTTTTGTGACAGCATGAATAGAACTGGAGAGCATTAGGTTAAGTGAAGTAAGCCAGGCAGTGAAAGACAAATACCATATGATCTCACCTATAAGTGAAACTTAATTAACAAAACAAACAAGCAAGCAAAATATAACCAGAGACATTGAAATTAAGAACAAACTGACAGGAGCCAGAGGGGAGTGGGGAGGGAAATAACAGGGGAAAGAAGGGAAAGGGTCATCAATGAACATGTGTATAGGGCCCATGAACAAAGCCAAACAGGGGTAGGATTGAGGGTGGGAGGTGGTGGTGGGAAAATGGAAGCAACTGTATTCAAACATTAATAAAAAAGAGAATTCTCATTCAGAATCTCTGTTACAGATGCAGATTCATACTTCTCTATATGATCTTCATTATATGTGGTCATCTAATAATTTGGCTCTTCATATACTAGTTCAGGTGTACTTAGTTGGAATACATACGATAATAGAAATATTTTCTATACCAATAATCTCAGCTGAAAGTGAAATCATTATAATTAATCTTTGTGGAATGTCTGCAAAATGTCAGCAATTGCAAACACCTTTATACTAAAAACATGCACCAGTAGAAACCCTAAAAGAAGTGTAAGAATTGGATGAAAGCTCTGCTTTCTAGTCGATATTCAGAAGGTTTCTGAGTAAGAAATTCAGTTCAAAAGTTCTTATTTCCCCTTTCCCTTCTCTTTTATCTTTAAACATTCACTGTATGTATTATGACCCTTCTGTTGACTGGCAAAAATGGAGAAGGAAACAGGAAGTAGGTATGTATGCTTTCTGGAATTTAAGAGATATGAATTATACAAGTTTGTCCCTAGCTAACATAGGTTTGTTGTCTATGTAATTTACCCTTAATGATACACTGTTTCTCCATCTTTTAATGAAAGAGTAGAACTCTCGTGAGACATACATGAAGGGCATAGTGTGCTACAGGAGATATGCAAGACTCTTTGGATATAATAATAAAAATAACTGACAACCAACTATTTTAGAGCCTTTATTCTGGATAGGCAACCAGACAGAAAAATAATTTTATTCAACATTATATTCTGAATGGTGAATTACACAGAGAAGTAATCTTACTAAATGGTGCAAGTTAAGTCAATTTAATTTTACATTAGTTATACTAAAGACCTATGATGTGCCATGAAAGAGCTTATATTGTACCAGGGACAAAGAGATTATGTTTAACTGTATTAAGCACTACAAATGTTAGAACAGCTATCCTCTCTGATAAAGGAATGACTAGTAAAGGAACTGATAATTTTGTTGGTGTTGGCAGTGGGTCAGCAAAAGATTCCCAGAGGACACTACTATGAATATATATTTGCCAGTAGAGAATGGGAGAGAGGAAAAAGCATGTACAAAGGGCAAGGGGAGCTTACTTTCAAAATAGACGCAAGGTAGGAGTATACTGAGATAAAGGGCAGAAAGAAGATTGGACATATTTTTAGGAAATAGCAAAAGTAAGTCATTTATTTTGATATACTAAGATTGGATCAGAATTCTATAGTTCGTTTAGGTAGAAAATTGGTAATGGGATTATTCACAACATACTAGGAAAGAACCAGATTTGAGAAAGAAGACCATAACATGTTGAGGTTAAAAGAAAACTACTGAAAGAAATCCTAGAATTGAGTAGAAACAATGGCGACTCAAGTCTAGACCTCTTCATTATTTTCCTAGAAATTATGAAGAGCAAAATGGAGAACAAAAGCAACAAGTCACTCACTTGAAATAAATCTACAGTGAAATAGGAGACAAAAAACTACAAATTCTAAATTGTGTGCAAATGTACCCTAAAGTTTTTAAAATCAGCAAAACCTGCCAAAAGAAAAAAACACGCACACACACACACCTCGAGACAAAGAGCTGGTAGAAAGGAAAAAAAGATGGCTGTACAGAGGGCCCGGGGGGCAGATTCTATAAATCAAAATGAATATTTATTTATACTTAGAGGGAAGGGCTCTACCCTGACTGGGAATGGTATCAACAAGATGGAAATGCAATATGGAACAATAAAGGGGAGAGAAGAAAACAGTGCTGCTAAAAATAAATATATGGGCATGGGTGAGAGGCACAGAGTTAACTAAGGGTGACACAATCTTGACAGATAAGCTGTATCACCTGTGAGCACTAGACAATGAAGCAGCCTGAGAAACTCAGGACTGTTGATATAAGTCTTCTGAAAACAAATTAGATTCTGAGATATATCAGTGACCTAAATACCCATCTATGATATGCAGTTGAATTACTCCATCACTGTAGCAATAGAGCAGCTCATGAAAAGAAAAACCTGGAAAAAGTACAGTTATCCCTTTCTTCCTATCATATTAAATATCTCTTGTCCATGAAAATCAAATATATTCAAATATAAGTAATTCCTGTAGTCTATTTAGGTTGTTAGTGCAAAGAGTTTAAGATTGGATGCCTTAAACAAAACACATTTACTTCTTATAATTCTGAAGCTGTACAGCAGATTTGGTGTGTATTGAGAAACCACTTCCTGGTTCATAGACTTCTGTCTTCCCATTGTGTTTTCCCATGATAGAAGGGCAAGGGAGCTCTCTGGGTCTCTTTTTTAAGGGCACTAATCCCATTCAGGAGGACTTCACCCTCATGACCTAGTCACCTCCCTCAGGCCCACCACCAAATACCATCACATTGATGGTTTGGTTTCAACATGAATGGGGTGGGGGGCAGAAACATTTACTTTATAGCAATAACCAAAAATAAGTCAACCCGAAAAGCAGAGATATTATAAGAAAAAAGTTTAAAAAAAAAGAAAACAAAGTGTCTATTAAATAAAGAAAATGCAGCAGAAAAACATTTTGGCACATGATATATGACAATTGTAGCTCAATATCTTAATATGAATTGTTTTTAAATGCCAGAAAATGCTTATATAAAGATATAAACATAAAATAGAAATGCAAGATTTATGAAAGTATGTGGCAAGACAATAAGAGGTCATGGTCAAACAGTGAGGAGAAGTAAAATGGGACCTGGAGAAATTTCAGAAAGGAAACTAAGAAAATGCAAAACGTTTTTAAAAAAATTAAACTACAAGTTGCACACACACAATTAAAAAGATACCATAGAATATACATGAAGTTATAGAATAAACTTTTAAAAATAGAGAAAACAGAAGTGAAACAATATGTTATAAGGACTTGTAGAGATTGATAGACACAGAGACAAGCCAAAACAGATCTAATGTGTATATAATAGAGCCACTGAAGAAAGCACTAAAATAATGGAAGTTTAAACATTTTTTTTTAAAGATTTTATTTATTTATTTTTAGAGAGAGGAGAAGGAAGGGAGAAAGAGCAATGTATGGTTGCCTCTCACATGGCCCTCACTTGGGACCCGGCCTGCAACCTAGGCATGTGCCCCAACTGGGAATCGAACCAGGACCGCCTGGTTCCCAGCCCGCGCTCAATCCACTGAGCCACACCAGCCGGGCAGAAGTTTAAATATTTTTAAATGAAAAAGAAAAGTATTTTGATATAAAAGGATACTTGCATTTACACAGAAAAAGAGTATCCAGTGATAAGGGAACCCAAAAACTCAAACTTAAGAAATATCCTAATGAAGACTATTTTTAAAAGAAAATTAAACAATGTTTTAGGCTGACAAAAGAAAGAATGCACACCTTATAAAGAAAAGAAATGGCATCATACGCCTCCAAACAGCTGTCCAGAGAAGACTTAGTCAAAATGTATAAAGAATACATTAAAAATATTTATTGAATATATTTATATATTATGTAATATTTTATATAAATATAATATGTACAGTATAAACATATTACATATGATATATTAAATATATTGTATATATTATATATGCCAAGAATTTTATATACAGCTAAGATCTTGTTCAAATGGTTAAGGTTTGGTTAAGGTTCTGTTGGTTAAGGTTTTAAACACAAGAAACTGGAGGATATGTTTCACATCATGCTACTGGAAGCAACCGTTAGAAAGAAAATAAGACCCAACCCAGACAGACGTATAGGCTAAACTTAGCCATTAAATATATTTATCGATCCAACTGAAGCAATCACAAGGACGGAGATGAGTGACCAAATGAAGTGTAAGGGCCATGACAATATGTAAGTTGTATAACTAACACAGACGCTACAAGAAGGGTGAGAGAATGTAGAAAATATTATAACCTTTCTGATTGCCTGATGTTTAAGAGCTAACCAAGAGAAAGTCTACAAATATTTAAGATTATATTGCAACTGATTTAATTGAGTAGTGCAGGACAAGGGATGGAAAACAAAGGCAAACATAACTGAAGATAGAAGTAAGGGATTAGTGTGATCAAAAGCAAAAAAAAAAAAAAACACACACCAGAAAAATAGATTTATTAAATTAAAAGAAAAACTGTTTCCAAAAAAATCAATAACATAGACACTTCTTTAGAGAAATTAATTGAGCATAAAAGGAAAGTACAAATATGTAAAACAAAAAATGACAAAGGTTAAAGAATTTTAGTATTAATTTAAGAGAACCTATTTTACATAACAATGCAAATTAAATTTTAGCGATGGCTAAAAGCGATATTTTAAAAGAAAATGTGATATAACAAACTGACTTCAGAAAACATAGAAAGTTAAAACAAGCCATTTTTTTCTAGAAGAAATAAAGTTTTATTAGACCTACATCTGTCATCATCAAAAATCACCAAGACAAGCTTTTACCATGATGCAATGAGTTTAATCTACTAATAAAAGGTATTCAATTTCTGGGAAATTTATTAATATAATTCATCATATCAAAAAGTCAAAAATGACAAGTACAATTAACTCCATAGAAACTATAGGGTAAAATGTCTGTGTTCTGACTATATTTACTCAGACACCTTTTCATCATATCTGAGCCCCTTCCCCCTCATGGGCTTTCAACAGCAGGGAAATGCTGTTGATGTTCAGAGGGCTGTCCTTGGCTCTACTTCAGTCACTTTGAACAGATAACTGAAAGTGCCCACGAGTTCATATTCCCCTCTCCCTACCACAATTTCTGTAGCCATTAATCAATGATTGTAAACTTTGAGAATATGAAAGTCAGTTTCCTGCTTCAGATTGGGACAACTCAGAGGCATAATTTACATTCCAGTGTTTTCTTGCAGGGAACAGCTGAAGCCCATCCTCTATAGGACTAGTGCCTACAATTACACTCTGACTTGCTTCTTCCCGCCTTCTCTGCTCTGCTTCCCCCACTTTCTTATCAGTCTGTGGGAACATTTTCTTAATGACTTACATATTCATATTCAATGGCATATTCATAGCATTTATGACTTACATATAAGTACTAATCTTAAGGTCAACTTCTGGAGAATTCAGTCAAAACAGATGCTGAAAGTCCATTCAAAATTCTTTGTTTGACTTTTTTAAGATTTTATTTATTTATTTTTAGAGAGAGGAGAAAGGAAGGAGAAAGAGAGGGAGAGAAACATCAATGTGTGGTTTCTTCTCACACACCCCCTACTGGGGACTTGGCCCACAACCAAGGTACGTGCCCTGACTGGGAATTGAACCTGTGACACTTTATTTCACAGGCCAGCACTCAACCCACTCAGCCACACCAGCCAGGACACTTGTTTGATCTCTGAAAAAGTTAAAAACATAAAGAAGCAAGAGGAAAATTTCTTAACATTATAAAATATAACTATCTTAGTCAAAAGCCAGCATCGTACTTGAGGAAATAGAAAAGCCATTTCTGCTAATGATATTCATTACGCTGATATTATTTAATAGTGTACTGAATGTATTAGCCACCAGCATTATACAAAAGAACAAAATTAGTGATATATGAGAGATGATAAACCAGTTACTATTCACAGATGAGATCACTGATCTGAAAAACCTAACCTATTAAATGAAAACCTACTACAAACAGCAGGAGAATTAATAAGATTTAAAAATACTAGATAGAAAACAGCAGCATTTTATTAAACAAACAACTAGTTAGAAATTATATATATTATACACACACACAAATCCAGAGAGACAGAGAGAGAGAGAGACAATGAAAGAGATTACCATATTTAGCTGTGCATAATGCACTTCTTTGTATAATGTGCATCCAAATTTTTGGCCAAAACTTTCAGGAAAAAATCTTTTGTTTTATTTTTTTAATTCAATTTTTATTTATTTATATTTAGAAAAAAAACTGATTATCATATTCCAGGTATTATTCTACATATAGATATTGTTATTGCTTTCTAGAGTTATACTTTTAATGCATAAGCATAAATAAAATAGTTAAAAGCATTTATATAAATACTGAATTAGTATGACTCATGTAACATGTGCATCCCTATTTTTCCCTCAAAATTTTGGGAAAAAAGTGTACCTTATACATGGCAAAATATGGTAAATATCTTGGAATAAACTTTTATAATAAATGTATAAAAGTTATGTAAAGAATAAAAAAATCAAACTATACTGAAAGACCCATAAATAGTGTACAAATAGAAGTTTCTTGAATAGAAAAACTGATTATTATAAAGTATTGATTCTCTTTAAGTTAGCATAGACATGTAATGTGTCCCAAATAAATATACCAATAAAAAAACCAAGTGGAAAGTGAATAGGCAAGTCTAGCAAGAAAAAATCCTGAAAATGAAGTGTTCTGAGGATGGAGCAACCTTACTAGGTGCTCAAAAACCAAGAATTCTCAGCAATTCTAACTAGCGATATAAGAGCAGTCAGAGGGAACTTATGGAACTGAGTAGAAAATACAGGCATAGACCCCCACACACCAGGCAGTGCAAAATACAATAGAAATTTCAAATTAATGAACTATAGATGCAAATTTAAATAATTGGTTTTGGGAAACAGGTGATCATTTGGGGAAAGAAAGATAAAATTGCATTCATATCGCACTCTGTGAAGAGAATAAACTCTTAAGTTTTAGTAAAAGTGGCTTGTTTCTCTAGGTCAGTGGCCAAGGAGCACTGTGAATGATAAAATGAAGAAAATTAAACCCAGTAATTTAAACAGTGACCCTAAAGGTTTGGCAATATATGTGTACATATATGTGTTTAAGTGCCTAAGTGAGGCTCTAGTGCACAGCCATATCCAAATTTTGCAATCTGATGACTTCACATAGATTCAGAAAGGTATTCAGGTATGTACTTCTGAGTCCTGAATTTGCTAGTTACAAGATAGGTGTGGCATGGCTCAAGTTGGACATATTCTGGTAATCTGAAAATATTTAAGTGTTGTACCATCTTTTAAGTTATAAAATATACATGCCTATCTCTTCTATATGTTCACAATAACCATATTATTGACTTTATTCTGTTAGAATAAGATATAGGTATGTATGTCAAGAAGACATAGCAAAGCTAACTGTGGAGAAACTTTAAAATATATGAAAAAGACAAAGTAGAAGTAATTTCTCATATTGTGCCTACGTGCAACTAAAATCCCTGGTTAGTACATACAAAACAAATGTAACAAGACTGAAAATTGGAGAATATCTAGGGATTTCAGGATATAAAAAAGAACACAGTGGTTTCAAATAGAAATCACTCATCATACCTAGAAAGAGAAAGATCTCAAACTGAATGAAAAAATAATAGATGCCATTAGCAAGAATATGGATGCTGGAATTATTTGGCAAGAAGTTTAAGGAAGCAATCATAAAATTGCTTCAACCAGCAATTAAAAGCACACTTAAACAAGTTTTAAAAATACTCAACAAAGAAATAGAAAGTCTTAGCAAAGAAATGGAAAATATAAAAAGAACAAAATGGAAATTTTAGAACTAAAGCAAATATAACTGAAATGAAAACAGATTGACACAATAACAAAATTAAGAGGATAGAGGAAAGAATAAGGGAGTTTGAAGATAGAACAATAAAAATTACTTAATCCAAACAACAGAGAGGAAACAGACGAATAAAATAAAAAAACAGAATATGAAAAACACATGCAACTATAACAAAAGACCTAACAACTGTGTCATTGGTCCCCCAGACAAAGAAGAATGACTGGACCTGAAAACGTACTTGAGTAAATAATGGCTGAAACTTCCCCAAATTTGTCTGAATAAATAAATAGAGCTATAGATTAAAGAAGCTGAAAAATGTAAAACAAAATAAAGTCAAATAAATCTACAGTCGGAAATACCACAGTGAAACTTTTGAAAATAAAAGAGAAAGATTAAAACTTGAGGGCAAAAGAGAAATCACACACTACCTTTAAGGGGAGAAGGGGAAGGGGTAGGAGAAGGAGGGGGAGGGGGAGGGGGAGGAGTAGAAAGACAGGCAGCAAGCATCTTGTCAGAAACCGTGGAGGCCAGAAAGGAGTGGCACAATTTGTAAGTGCCTTGAGAAAATAATTGTCAATTTAGAATTCTATATCCTTTGAAAATAGTGAAGGAGAAATCAATACATTCCGAGATGAAGGAAAGCTAAAAAAAAAATATTTGCCAGCATGTCAACCTAAAAGGATGAATTAAAGTAAGTTTCCTGAACAGCAAAAAAATAAATAAACAAAGAGATAAAGGAAGAAATGTTGTAATATTAGGAAGAATTCAGCAAGAGCTAATATATAGGTAAATACATAATTCTTTCCTCTTAAGTTTGTAAAATTACATTTGATTCTTGAAGAAAAAATTATAACACTCTTTGTCCTGGCTGGGTAGCTCAGTTTAGAGGTTGTGGGTTTGATCCCTGGACAGGGCACATATATGAATCAACCAATGAATGTATAAATAAGTGAAACAACAAATCTCTCTCCTGCTCTCTTTCTCTTCTTTTTCTCTAAAATTAATAAATATTTTTAAAAATTATAACACTCTTATGTGCTTTTCAACCATATAAAATAAATATTTATGCTAACTATATCATAAACAGAGGCTAGACAAAATATTTTTAAAAAGTTACATTCTCTAGACCACTCAAATTTGAAAATACCTATACCTATTAACTTTGGTAAATTGTGTATATATAATATAATATCTAGAGAAACCATTAACTAAAACTATATGAATATATACACTAAAAACATAACAAAAAAGTAAAAATGGAATTCTAAAAAACATTCAATTAGCATGAAAGGAAAGAAAAGAAACAGAAAGAACAAACAAAAAAACAAAAAGGAGAGCAGACTTAAGCTATAACATATCAATGATGATGTTAAATGCAAATGATCTAAACCCATAAGTAGAGTGGATAAAATACTTGACCTAAAAATATGTTGTCTCCATAAAACTGACTTCAAATATGATGATATAAATAGATTAAAATAAAAGAATAAAAATATGCCATGTAAACATTATTCAACATAACAAAGTAATGATTACATTAACATTAGATAAAATAGACTTCAGAACAAAGAAAGTGATCAGGGTGAAAGAAGGATATTGCATACTGATAGAAGACTTTCCATCAGGAAGACGTGGCATCCCTCAGTACATATGCAATGAACAACAGAGTAACAATGTATGTAAAGTAAAAACAGAACTTCACATAAAAATAAAGTCACAACCACATTTGGAGATTTCCAAATTTCTATGTCAACACTCTAGACCAACTAGATGGAAAATCAGCCATAATGTAGAACTCAACTCAATTAACTTAACAGGATCTAATCAGCATTGATAAAACATTCCTTCAAGGCAATACCTTCATATCAAAACCAGATAAAGAACACACACGCACACACACACACACACACACAACTCTACAAATATCCCTCACAAGTATAAAAAGATAAGCCTCTAGGGAAATCTGATGGACAATCTCCACACTGCCCCTCTGGTAGACAGCCTTGCCTACCATGTCAGTAAGAAGCTCAAGTCCAGTCCAAGATGGTGACACAGGAGCCTTTTGAATTCACTTCTTTCCATAGACTAAATCTACAACTGCACAAGGAACGATTCCCTGAAAGAAATACAGAAACTAGCTACGCCGCTCCTACACATTGGGAGAATAAGAAACTACCCATATCACCCACATTGAAATGTATAGAACAGATTGAGATGCACTCTCACTGTAATATCCGCAAGACTAGCTGGGAACCAGTTCTTAATGGGCTCAGGACTAGCCATGGCTATGGCCCCCAGGCCTCAGCACTGAGGGATCAGATGAAAAATGCCCATTTTTCAGTGCTTCCCTGAAAGAGGTCTATTTGGACACCTTCAAGGTGAAGGTTGATTGTTTAGTAGCAGGAAAACATATGAAAATATAAAACTCTATGGTAAAATGTGAATATACAGTTAAATTCAGAATATTCTAATGTAATGGTGGTGAGTAAATAACTGAACCACTATTAAGAAGGTTAATAAATAAAGTATTAAAAATAAATCTAATTAAAACAATTTTTAATTTATACACAAGGTCAAAGGATGTGAATATGATTTAAAAACATAAAATGTGGGATAAAATGTAGGGCTTTAATATATGTTCAAAGTTAGGTTGTTTTCAGCTTAAAATGCACTGTTATATTTCTAAGATGTTTTATATAAGCCTCATGATAACTACAAACCAAAAAAAAAACCTATAATAGATATCCAAATAATAAAGAAAAATGAGCATAAGCCTACCTCTATAGAAAGTCAATTGCAAAAGGAAAGAGCAAGAGAAAAAGAAAGGAAGGATTACAAAGTAGTCAGAAAAAAATTAACAAAGTGGCAACAGTCAGTCCATATCTATTAATAATTACTTAAGTAAATGGACTAAAATCATTATTGAGCTATAATGCATATAACAGTTTTAAGATGAACACATCTTTACATATATTACGGAGTAATTACCACAATAAGTTTAGTTAATATCCACCATTGTATGTAGTTACAATTTTTTCTTGTTGTGATGAGGACTTTTACTCTCTCAGCAACTTTCAAATATGTAATACAGTAGCGTTCTGCTGTGCATTCATTCTATCTCCAGAAATTATTTATATAACTAAAAGTTTGTATCTTTTAACCACCTTAACCCATTCCCCCAACCTCTAAACTTCCACGTATGTGGCAACCATCAATCTGTTCTCTGTTTCTATGAGTGATTCTTTTTTGTTAATTGTACATATAAGTGAGATCATGCAGTATTTGTTCTTCTCTGTTATTTCACTTAGCGTAATGCCCTTGAGTTCATTTGTGTTGTCACAGGATTTTCTTCTTTTTAGGGTTAAATAATATATGTATGCATATATACCACATGTATATCACAAATACACACTTTTAATCCATTTATCCATCAATAGACTCTTAAGATGTATCCACGCCTTGGCTATTATAAACTATGCTTCAGTGACTATGAGGGGTAGAACTATGAGGTCAGAACTCCCCCTCCCCCCAAAAAACCCCAGAAATTTTATTTATAAAAAAATGTTTATTTACACTTACATGTTTAAATTTCACTCAACTTCAAAGTACTCTCCATTTGGTGCAATACATCTGTAGAGATGTCTGTTCCACTACTTAAAACAGTTTTGAACTCATCAATTTTTGATGCCTTTTAGTTCTTCTGCTGTTTCTTGTTTCACCTGTTCCACATTGGCAAAACATTTCCCTTTGAGGAGTTTTTTCATCTGTGAAAACAAAAAAGAAGTCGCTTGGGGTAAGATTAGGTGAGGGAGGGTGAAGTATAGGGATCATGCCATTTTGGGTCAAAAATGCTGAACACACAGCACTGTGTGGGCAGGTGTGCTTGTAAATCACCCATTGTGCAGTGGGCAAACACGTTGAAAGAGTCCTCAAAAAACATTCACTGAAGCCTAATGCAGCCTCTCAGGACAAAGCCAGCCGATACAGTAATACAAATGGGTTCTAGAACACTCATTTTGCAGGGAAAGCCCGTAAAACAAAGGGCCCACACTCCAGAAATAATTCCAGTTTTGGGGGGCTCCCTCCTCATGTATTTGAAATAGTGATTTCTTTTCTTTCAGACACACACCCAGAAGTGGAAATGCTGTATCATATGGTAGTTACTTTTAAATCTTTTTGAAAAATGTCCATACTGTTTTCTATAGTGGCCGCATGAATTTATTTTCCTACCAATAGTGCAGAAGAGTTTCCCTTTCTCCACATCCTCACCAATACTTACCTTTTTGATGACAATCATTTTAACAGGTGTAAGATGAAATCTCATTAGTTTTGATTTGCATTTACTGATGATTAGTGATGAGTTGAACCTTTTTGTGTTCCTATTAACCATTTGAAAACTTCTTTGGAAAAATAGTAAGGTTTTTTGCCCATTTTAAATTGAATTTTAAAAAATTATTGTGTTATATAAATTCACTATGTATTTTGGTTATTAATGTCTTAACAGATACGTGGTTTGAAAATATTTTCTTCTGTACTGGAGTCCATCATTTCTTTTGCTGTGAAGATTTTTTAGTTGGATGCACTTGAACTTGTTTATTTTTGCTTTTATTGCTTGTGCTTTGAGTGCCGTATCCATGAATCCATTACCAAGACCAAAGTCAAGGACCTTCTTTTCCAATTTTTTCTTCTAGAATTTATATGGTTTCAGGTCTTAAATTTGTCTTTAAGTCATTTTGAGCTAATTTTTGTGTACTATAAGGTAAAGGTCTAATATTGTTCTTTTTCATGTGGCTGTCCAGTTTTTCCCAACAACATATACTAAACAGACTATCATTTTCCTAATGTATGTTCTTGGCTCCTTTGACATCAATTAATTGACTATATATGTGTATGTTTATATCTAGGCTCTCTATTCTGTTTCATCGATCTATGTGGTTGCTCTATGATAACATCATATTGTTTTGATGACTATATTGATAAATATAGTCTTATAATAGAATTTTATATCAGGAAGTGTGATGCTTCCAGCTTTGTTGTTCTTTCTGAAGATTATTTTGGCTATTCGGGGTCTTTTGTGATTTCATGCAAATTTTAAGATTAAAAAAATCTCTGTGAAAAATGCCATTGGAATTTTGATGGGCATTGCATTCATTCTATAGATTGCTTTAAGGAGTATGGAAATTTTAACAATATTAATTACTTCAGTCAATGTATTTGTGTCTTCTTTAATTTATTTTATCTTACAGTTTTCTTTGCAGAGATATTTCACCTTCTTAGATTTATTCCTCTGCATTTTATCCTTTTTGATGATATTGTAAATAAGTATATTATTTTTTCAGATAACTTGCTTTTAGTGTATGACATGCTACTAACTTTTGTATGCTAATTTTGTATTCTGCAACTTTACTGAATTCATTTATTCTAACATTTTTTTGGTGGACTCTTTAGTGTTTTCTATACAAGCATGCATTGTTTCATTGGCTTTACTATTGCACTTCACAGGTTAATCATTTTCATCAACACTGCAGCAAAACCCTTCAACAGAAAAAAGGATTATGACTTGCTGAAGGCTCAGATGATGATCAGCAATGTTTAGCAATAAAATATTTTTTTAAAGATTTTATTTATTTTCAGAGAGAGGAGAAGGGAGGGAGAAAGAGCAATGTATGGTTGCCTCTCACATGGCCCTCACTGGGGACCTGGCCCGCAACCCAGGCATGTGCCCTGACTGGGAATTGAACCAGGACCCTCTGGTTCCCAGCCCGCGCTCAATCCACTGAGCTACGCCAGCCGGGTGAGCAATAAAATATTTTTAATTAAGGTATTTACATTTTTAGACATAATGCCATTGCAAAATTAACGGGCTACAGTGTTAACATAACTTTTATACACAACAGGAAACTAGAGGATTTCTATGCCTCACTTTATTGTGACATATACTTTATTGTGATCTGGTACAGAACCTGCAATATCTTTGAAGTCTGCCTGTTACAAATCATGATATCTGTAAATTGAGACAATTTTACATTTTCCTTTTGGACTGGATATCTTTTATTTCCATTTTTTGCCTGATTACTCTGGCTACAACTTCCAGTACTGTGATGAATAGGAGTGATAGGAGTGAGTATTTTTGTCTTGTTCCTAACATAAAAGGAAAAGCTTCCAGCTTTTTACTACTGCTCATGATGTCAGTTGTGGGCTACTCCATTTGATCTATCATGTTGTTCAAATCCCTCTTTCTATAATGATTCTCCGTGTGACAGTATATCCATTGTTCATAGTGAAGTATTAAAGTCCCCAAGTACTATCGTATTGTGGATTATTTTTCTTTTAGTTTTGCTATTATTTTCTTTATATGTATTGATGCCTCCATATTGGGTGCACAAATATTTATATTTATTACACCTGTTTTTAAAAATGTATTAAATTTATCAGGGTGATATTGAGTAATCAGATAACATAAGTTTTGTGAGTACAGTTCTGTTGAACATAATCTGTATAGTACATGGTGGGTTCACTACCCAAGGTCAAGTCTCTTTGTCACCACATACTTGACCCCTTGTTGTATCTTCTTTATGAATTGACCTATTTATTGTTATACAATGACTTTCTTCATCTCTTTTACAATGTTTAGTCTAAATTATATTTTTCTAAGTATAGCTACTTCTGCTTTTTGGGGGGGGTGTTACCATTTACTTGAAATATCTCTATCTCTTTATCTTCAATCAATCCATGTGTGTCTTTAAAAATAAAGTCAGTCTCTTGTAGATAGCATATCATTGGATCTTGTTATTTTTTAATATATTCAAACATTATGTGTCTTTTTTTTTAAAGATTTTATTTATTTATTTTAGAGAGAGGGGAAGGGAGGGCGACAGAGAGGGAGAGAAACAGCAATGTATGGTTGCCTCTCACGTGGCCCTCACTGGGGACCAGGCCCACAACACAGGCATGTGCCCTGACGGGGAATCGAACTGGGACCCTCTGGTTCCCAGCCCGTGCTCAAGCCACTGAGCTACACCAGCCAGGGCCAAACATTATGTGTCTTTTGATTGGAAAATTTAATTCATTTTAGTTTAAAGCAATTATTGACAGGTAATGACATACTATTGCAATTTTGTTAATTGTATTACAAAAGTCTTATTTTTCCTTTGTTCTTTCCTCCTCACCTTACTGTTTTTGTGACTTGTTAACTTCTTGTGGTGCTGTGCTTTTATTCCTTTATCATAATCTATTCTGTAACTACTACAGCATTTTTGGTAGTTATCTTGAGGTTTGCATAATCTCTTTTATTTATGGTATTCTATTTTAAGCTGATAAAAACCTAACTTTGATAAGCATACATACATTTTATACATTTACTTCTCCCCTTTCTTGTTTTAGATTACTGATGTTACAGTTCACATATTTTATATTGTATAAAATAGATCATGGTTTTAAATGTAAAATATCAAACCATAAAAATTGAAGAAGAGAACACAGAAAACCTTCAGGACCTAGACTTTCATAAGAGCTATTAAACATTATACAAAAATGTTGTCAAAATTTAAAACTGATCTGTGAAAGATCCCATTAAGAAGATAAAAGAACTAATTATAGATTAAAATACAATATTTGCAAACCAGATATCCAGTAATGAACCAGCATCTAAAATATAAAAGAATTCTCAAAACTTATTAGTAAACAAACTAACAATTTAATAAAAAATTAACAAAAGGCATGAATAGATATTTCACTGAAGAGGAAATACAGATAATAAATAAACATGATAAGATGCTCAACATCATTAACTATCAAGGCAAAGCTAATTGAAACCACAATATATACTTTTCAGAATGGCTACAACACATAGTGACAATATCAAATCGTTATGAAGATGCAGAATAATTAAATCTCTCATATATTGTTGGTGTGAATGTAAAATTGTACAGCTACTCTAAAATATAGGCATTTTCTTGAAATAACTAAACATATATTTATTATACAAACTAATCATTGCATTTCCGGATATTTATCTCAGAGACATTAAAATCTATGTTCACACAAAAACCTGTCCATAAATTTTTGTTACAGCTTGACCAGTAGTAGATAAACCTGTAAACAATAAAAATGTCTCCAATAGTAAATGGTTAAACAAACTGTGATGCACGCATACCACGGACTACTATTCAGCAATCAAAAGGAGCAACTTATTGATACGGGTTGTTACTTGGTTGACTTTCAGGGACATTACACTAATTGTAAAAGAGACAATTTCAAAAGGTCACAAAATCTATGATTTCTTCTATATAACATTCCTGAAATAACAAAGTTATAGAGATGGAAAACAGATCAGTGGTTGCCAGGGTTTAGGGAAGTTGGAGGATGAGGATTGTGACTTAAAATGAATAGAACAACAGAGACATTTGTGGGAATGGAATAACTTAGTATCTCCATTGCAGTGCATGTCGCACAGATCTACACATGGAATAATGAGATACAGAACTATGCACAAATGTGTTGCTGCTATCAGTTTTCTAGCTTTTATACTATATTACATAGTAAGTTATACAAGATTTAACCATGAAATATTAAAATGATATTCCTCCAAAACTGAGCTACAGATCTAGTGCAATCATATTAAAATCGCAGTTGTTTCATTTATAGAAATTGACAATTTGATTCTAAAATTCATATGGAAATTCAAGGGATTCGGAATAGCCAAACAATTTTAAATAGCAAAATAAAGTTCAAAAACTCATATTTTTCAATTTCAAAACTTTCTGCAAAATTACACTAAGTAAGCCTTTGTAGTACTAGCTTAAGGAGATACATATGGATAATGGAGAAGAATTGATAAATTGAGAATAAAAAAAAAACCTTTCACTGTGATTAATTGATTTTCACAAAGGTACCAATACAATTTAATGGGGGAAAGAACTTTTTTTCTCCAAGAAATCACTAAATCTTCTTGATATTGGATTATGATTTCTTGGATATGACACCAAAAACATAAAAAAAGAAAAAGTAGATAAATGGGACTTCATTCAAATTAAAAAAAAACATTTATGCTTCCAATGACATTATCACAAAAGTGAAAAGCCAAATAACATGACAAGAAAATGTATTTTGAGATCATATATATCACCAAATAAAATAAAAGTATATATTTGGAGAACTGACACAGGATTTTTTTAATCAACTTATCTGGCAGCAGACCCATACAGATAGATAAGAGTTGGCAGTAGCTGGGGATGGAGGAGGAAGTACAAGAGCAGATAGAAGTGGAATAGTATAAAATCAGGAAAAAAGCTGTTATAATAAACCAGAAGTGAAGAGCCTTATAACTACTCAATTGTGTAACATTTTGAGGGCACAGTGAGCATCTAAGGAGCAAAAAATGTCTTCTTATCATTCTGCCTCCAGCACTAAGCACATAGTTTGCCATATATATTTTTAGAATAAATAATTGGAGTCTGAAAATATATATATAAAAAACTCTTACAACTCCATTAATAAAACAAATAGCACAATAAGCAATGAGCAAATGACTTGAATAGATATTTCTCAAAATAAGAAATAAAAATGTACAAAAAGCACACAAAAAGATGCTCAACATTACTAATCACCATGAAAATGCAAAATCAAAACCATAATGAGGTAACTCACCCACTCAGATGGCTATAATAAAAACCCAGAATGCCCTGGCCAGTTGCTCAGTTGGTTAGAGCAGTTTGGTCCTCTGTCAGGGCATGTACGGGAGGCAACCAATAGAAGTTTGTCTCTCACCTCAATGTTTATTTCTCCTTTCCTCTATGCTTAAAAAATCAATAAAACATATTCTTGGGTGATGGAGAACAAAGAAAATAATGTGTTGGTGAGGATGTGGGGAAATTGGAGCCTTCATACATTGTTAGTGGGAATGCAAAATGGCGCAGCTGCATTAGAAATCAGTTTGGCAGCCTCTCAAAATGGAAAACATAGAACTCCACATAAACTAAATGATGTATATACAAAGAAAATGAAGATGCTTTCACACAAAAACTTGTGCATGAATATTCATAGAAGTATTATTCTTAACAGCCAAAAAAGTAGAAGCAACCTAATCCCAACCCTGACTTTGTACCTGAGATGACTTAAGGGTTCTGAATTCGTCCTTTAGTAAGGAGCCAATAATTGAACTGTACTATGTAATACAGCATGTCTCAACTTATATCGCAAAATATATTAACGTATATAACACAGAAAAGGTTTTCTGTTCAAATAAGTAACACTTTCTTAGGCTGCCTTGTTTTCTTGTGGGATCTGGAAAACCTGGCAAGAAAGCCCAAGGATCCTTGCGCTCCTGCTGACAGTGAAAAGACTGGAAGAGGCTTGTGGGTGGAGATTACTGAGAAAGGTGTTGCCACTAAAATACCTCTTAGACAGTGTGCAAGTGATTTGTCAACACGTAGAGTGCTTGGAAAAACTAAAACCATCATTCAAACAGTGAAAGCTTTAAAGTTTATCTTTGAGGGAAAGGTATGTTTTAGAGTTTTACTACTCAGATTTTTAGTAAATAGTCTTTAAGTTGTCAACATACTGAATCTGCTTTTTATTTCCTTTGATTATACTGTATGGCTAGAAAAACCTGCTGTTCTAGTTTTTTTTTTTTTTTTTTTTTTGAAGTTTTAGAGATATCTTCAATTTCAAGTCAAGTAAGTAAAGTCTTTTCTTCCTCAATGCATTTCTTTCTCCGGAAACGTGTTTTCTTTTTGTTATTCTTGTTTTTAAAGCAGAGCACCTTCAAATGAATCAAAGGGTCTAGGCATTGTAAAAAATAATTTTATGAATTAGATTATACCCTAAGAACCCTGAAACACCAATTCAAAAGAACATATGCACCCCAATGTTCATAGCAGCACAATTTACAATAGCCAAGTGCTGGAAACAGCCTAAGTGCCCATCCATAAATGAGTGGATCAAAAAACTGTGGTATATTTACATAATGCAATATTACATAGCAGAAAGGAAGAAGGAACTCCCACACTTCAGGACAGCATGGATGGAACTGGAGAGCATTATGCTAAGTGAAATAAGCCAGGCAGTGAAAAACAAATACCATATGATCTCACCTATAAGTGGAACCTAATCAATAAAACGAACAAGCTAGCAAAACATAACCAAAGACATAGAAATAAAGAACAAACCGACAGTAACCAGAGGGGTGTGGGGAGGGGGATAACAGGACAAAGGGGAAAGGTCAACAAGGAACAGGTGTAAAGGACCAGTGGACAAAGACAATGGTGGGGGGAGGGTTGAGTGTGAGAGGTGGGGATGTGACGGCGCGTAGGGGAGAGTAATGAGGGGAAAATGGGGATGACTGTAATTGCACAACAATAAAAATAAATAAATTAGAAATAGTAGGTTGATAAGATTTTGTAAAAAGCACAATTGTTTGTGGCTGACTTTTTTTAATACAGAAGTTAAATCAATGAATAAAGAATTTTCTGAGTTTAGAGGTTAAACAGAGATTTAAATATTGAATCATCTCATTTTGTTTCCTTGAACATTAACTTACTAAGAGACCACATCAGGGTTACGTTTTCTGTTGGATCACCATCTGACTATCCAGCCATCTCTGGAGAAATTAATGGCACCTCTACACTATGGTCACCGTAGGACAATTTACCAAGGAAAACACAACTGTGGCCAGAACTGCAAAAGCCATTTCTGGAACTCACACTTGTGAAGTGTTTTTTTGAAGTGCAGAGGGGCCTCCCTGTGCAGTCTTCACCTCTAGTCTGATGTACAGCCTTCCTCAAGGCAACAGTCCAGGGAGTTCTGGAGGAGCAGACTAGATAGTGAATCATAAATATTTATAATTTATTGAGGAAGAAACTATAGCTATAAAATGCATCTTAAAGCAAAGCCTAAAGAAATCCAACATCAATGGCATGGAAACGGTTTTTGAATTGAGCCCTGAGAACTCATTGTGATTTGCATTCATGGAAACACCTACCCTAAATGAACTGATTAAAACTAGTCAGCAAGCACAATGCAAAGTTAATTAAACCATTTAGTGGATAGTTGCAAATTAGACAAAGCAATGCATTGGACACTATCAAAGTAAGTGCAAATGCTACTTGTCATCAGGCAAAATAGTTCTTAGGGTAAATGCCTTTCTTAGAGAGCAATATGAAGGAATAAAAATCTTTTTGTTGATTATATGATTTTTATTAGGCAAATGTACAAGAAGTCAGCTTACCTTTTAAATGAAAAATCTGGTTATCATTGCTGTTCAATAATCACTAAGAAAATTTGAGTAATTAGTACAGTATTTGCAGTAAAATTTGTCATTTTTACAAAGGCAAAATGTTAAGGCTAGTGACATAAATATTTTGCTTATCTCATCTAAAAGAAGTCAACCAGACTTTTATTCCTCATTCTTTTAAGTCCAGGTAGTCTTTTATCTAATAATCACCTTCTGTTTAAAAAATCGCTGCTTCCTTTGTCAATATATACATCATTTTGGCACTATGAACATTTTAATTATTTTTCATCTGACCTTGGATTAGAGTACCTACTCTTGGATTTCTGAGTACCTGCTGCAAAGCACATAGGATATCAGTCAAGGTGAAAAGAAACACTGTGCCCTTAATGTTCAAAAATACAAGGAGGAAGACATTTCATATATATGAATATAGATATAGATATATGAATATATATGAACATGTATATGTTCATATAAACAACATATATATGAGCATGCATATGTTCAGGTAAATAACATGTATATGAACATGTGTGTTCATATAAATAGCGTGTGTGTTGCTAACATATATGTGTTGATATATAACATATATATTCCCCATGAATGTGCACATAGCATATATATATTCCCTATGAATGTTGTTGATTGTATCGATAGACATTCTTTACCTGTCAAACTCTGTCTCCTTATGTCACCTCATGTGTTCAGGATGATTTTATAACCCTGTTTCAGGAAGCTATGAGTACTATTTGTGTTCAGAACTAAGATAATCATTCACTAACTAATTGCTGAACTGACAAATGTTATATTACTCTACATTCTCCAAAGATAGAACGCATATACCGCCCCCCCACACACATACACACACATTTTAATTTTCTGTATTTGAGTACAATTGCTAACATTTCATGTGGTCAAAAATATTTTCTGAATATTGTTTAAAAATAATATTGAATAGGCCCGGCTGGTGTAGCTCGGTGGATTGAGTGCAGGCTGGGAACCAGAGGGTCCCGGTTCAATTCCCAGTTGGGGCACATGCTTGGGTTGCGGGTCAGGTCCCCAATGAGGGCCATGTGAGAGGCAACCATACATTGCTCTTTCTCCCTCCCTTCTCCTCTCTCTGAAAATAAATAAATAAAATCTTAAAAAAATATATTGAATAGGATTTACCATAACTAAAACAAAATGACCTTTTTTTTTTTTAAGATTTTATTTATTTATTTTTAGAGAGAGGGAAAGGGAGGGAAACAGAAAGGGAGAGAAATAGCAATGTATGGTTGCCTCTCACATGGCCCTCACTGGGGACCTGGCCTGCAACCCAGGCATGTGCCCTGACTGGGAATCGAACCAGGACCTTTTGGTTCCCAGCCCGCGCTCAATCCACTGAGCTACACCAGCCAGGCACAAAATGACCTTTTTAAGATAAGTTCATCTTGATATGGGTTCAACAGTTTATGTTTTGTATACTTCTGATAGGATATCTTAGATCAATCAAAACAGCTTCTAAATATACATTTATAAAACTTAAGTTAGAATAGAAATATCATAGGGGGACGACGGAAAATTAAAGAGACTCAATGAGATCAACATAATAAATGCAGCAAAAAGGAATTTTGAATTTATAACTAAGATAAGTTTATCAAGAACCAATTCATTTTGTGAAAATGAAACCTGGTATGTGGTTTTCCTTAGCCAGAGAAGAAAATACTCTTTGAAAAGTCACAACTTAAGCATTGGCAGATTTCTTTGCTATGGAAAACATTGGCCAAAGGATCTTACCCTCTAACTATGGTTTCCTCCTGATAATCATGTGGATGTTCAGCCTTTTGACTATCTGAAATAAACCATGGCCCTGAAGTTTATCCCCCATCTTCTGCTCTACTTGCTTTTACCGTGAGAATGTGCCTGTGAATCTGGATTTACAAGAATCTATAGTAACTTTTATTGCATTTATACAATACCTACTAATTCTGATATTTTGTTTGAAGTGAGAGATGGAGAAGGTGGCATCAATATATCAGATTTGAAACTGAGCTACCCAGACATTTATCTGCCAGCTCCCTCCATATTCATATATCACATCACTGAGGGTACAAGGGCCAAAGGCTGATATCATTTAATATGCTTTAAGCCTGCAACATACTGGAGAAGAAAGACTGTTCCTTTCTCTATTCTAAGAGAGAACTTTGAAGATTGACGTAGTTTTTCATGATAATTCTAATGAAAACAGAACTAAAATAAAAATCCTCAAGGAAATTAGTCAACTGATAAATTGAAAGTTCTCGAATTATGTATGTAAAGAAGCATTTGACTGTATGTGGCAAATCATTCCTGTGGCTGGATCCTAAATGCACAAAGTAAGATGTTACCCTCTCTTGCCTCATAGAACTATTTTATCCACTCAAGGACCAGGATTCAGAGTTAGGGGATGTGGACTACTCCATGAAGCAAGTGCCTGACCTTACAGAATGTGACTGAAATTGCTTATCTCATCTAAAGAAAGGAGTCAAACTTTTCATTCTCTTGTCTTTCAATTCCAAATAGTCTTTTATCTCATAATAAGCTTCTGTTTATAAAGTGGCCGCCTCCATTTCTTTATCCAGAGCAGAAGTTTTCTCAGTAGTGTGATATTTTTTTTTCTTTTACAAGTGGCAAAAACATCTAACTCAAACTCTACCTCAAGCTAAATAAAAATAAAATCACTAGGTTACTAATTAAAAAGCACAGAAGCAACATACGTTTTCGGTCCTGCTGCATCCAGTCCCAAACATCATACCCAGGTATTTATTTCCCACCTCCTTCTCTTATCTCCACCTCTATCTCTATCTCTCTATCTCTGTCTATATCCATCTTTATCTATCTCTATGTCTTTCTGCCTTTCTATCTCTCTGCCTCCTTTCTTACTTCTCTCCAATTCTTTTATCTTCCTTTTCCCCTATTTTAGTTAGAATGTTTCTCCCATAGTTCCAAGGTGCACAAGCTCCCCAAGGGTCATAATCTCTGAAAGAAGGACACCACTGTTTCCTAGCAATCAATGTCAATTCTTTCAATAGTCTTTTGATCAAAATCCTAGGGAATGTGCCAATCTCTGCAGGGACAATGAGAGGGCCCCCGGATGGACAGAACACCCCCTACCTCACCAGGTGGGCAGGGAAAATTTCTCAAGCCAGAGATACGTCTGATACTAGGTGAAGAATAAAACAATGTTTATTGCACAGGGTTTTGATAACCAAAGAATCAAATCATTAAAGAAATGAATAATTTGAAGTTAATTCAATAAAAGAACATAAGGCAAAACAAGAAGAAATAGTTTTCCTGGGACTTATATTCTGATTTTGATTCTCCTGTTAATTATAGTAATATTGATCTCATTTTACGACAGTATGTTTGACACTCAGACAAAACATAAGGTGAGCCCCTACCTGCTGCTCTGTTTACACGGCCTGTTCACACTCATTCACACTCCAGTGGTTCTTAAAGTATTATAATTGTAGTGAAGTCCCCACATTGAAAATGTTAGGACGTATTGAAAGCTAACTCTTCAGCTTTCTCTCTAACTCTTTCAAAAGTATCTACAGGCCACATATAATTACTGTTGTTCTCACTAATTCTGCTAAAGCACTCTTTCTGAGACTGATAAAACAGAAACACAGACACACATACAAGCACTCACACATGAGGACTCCATTCTCAGAGAAACTCATGTTTCTCAACAAGGTACCATATTGAGAAAACTTAGGTGATAGCATTCATGAAGATTAGTTAATACTTCAGTTTTTGAAGCACGTTTTATTTCAGCCAGTATTATGGGCTGAATTTTGTTCCCCCAAAATGCATGTGTTGAAGTCCTAACCCCCACTACCTCAGTCTGTGACTGTATTTGCGATGAGGACACAGACACAGGAAAAGTGAATTCTTCCATGTGAAGACAGAGAAGATGCCAACCTGACATCAAGGAGACGCCTCGAAAGGGTGATTAACCTTGCTGATACCTTGATCTTGAAATGCTGGCCTCCAGAAATGTGAGAAAATAAATTTCTGATTTTTAAGCCACCCAGTCTGTGGTGATTTTTATAGGTGATTTTTTTTTTTGTGGTGATATATCTGGTAAACCAATACAGCCATTAACTATAGTGATAAAATTATTTTCAAACTTAGAAAAAAGTTGCTTGTGATATGTGCCCCAAGTCTCTATTTTTTTGGTAAAGTAAGAAAAAATTAATTCTATTTCAAATTAGAAAGTGATTTGAGTCATGTAAGGAGAGTGTATACATGAAATAATCACCACATGCCATCATGTCTCAAGAAACACAGAGTAAACTTACAAAGTCAATGCTGTCTACAGAAAACTATTTTCTCATTACTGACATGTTATGCATTTTTTATCTAATTAATAAAATTCACTTTAGAGTAACTGGTATAATTCATCCAAAGAAGGTGTTGGGCTGCATAAATGCTTTGGATGAATCTGAAGTAAGTGTTATAAAAACATGCAAGTCCATAACATTAAAGCCTTTCCTCACAATGGTCTAGAGAATGAAAGTAAAAACAGTATTTAAACTGAGTAATAGTTTTCTTTTTTAATTCATTTCCTTTTCTCTGTCACAATTGCATCGAAAGTATTCCTTTTTACAGATTAGTGAACAATGCATATATTTTTAATATTCCCTACCTCTTCTTAAGATAATGTGATCTTCCTACTCTGTAATCTTAGAGAAATGTGTCTCTAGTATGAATTCACTGTGGTGATTTTGAAAATTAACATAGCACTACTACAGTTCTTTCTCCATTTAACAGAGAGAAAGTACTGCAATATGGAATCAAAATATAAATGTTTCTATCCTGGATGATGACTTGGAAATAAATCATTTTCCACACCCATGGTATTTTTTATATACAGGGGAAAGCAACTTGAAAGACTTCAGATGCCTTATTAAAGTTGTTATAATTAAAGCATTTTGAAAAAACAAACAATGATGTTTGGAGAAGTTCCAAGTTCTAACAAGTCAGAAAAAGTTGTGAAATTGATTAGCTGTGCTAACCACACGCACTCATTCATATGTAGACACAGACACAGATTGGTAAACATTAGACCTATTTGGTCCTGGACCAAAAAGAACATGCTTACAAAATTATTTTGAAAGGGTAGATTTTGAAGGTGATATTTTATAATAATTGTTCAATTGTGTTTATGTAAATGTTTTTCCATCAGGAAAGTTTGAATCATGTATAAAATGAAGTATAAAATGTTGAGACATATACTAAAAATGAGCATTGATCTTGTAGACCCTTGATTTTGGACCAATAAGGTACTGAGTGAAATCCAAGAGCAGGTGAAAAATATGATTTTAAGCTGCTTCTGACTGTAGGATACTGACATGACTAAATGACAGTTGAAAACTTCGACCAGAACTGTATTTGCATTTTATATGTTCAAAGCAGAGCTTTCATTTGGTTTGGTTTGGTTTGTCAAATTTTATTAACAAAATTGACTGGTAAGTACGCATAGTTTTATATAAAGAGGCTGCTCATACTTACCTCCTAACTCTGAGGTCAGCAAAACCAAGATTCAAAAGTCTTTGTCTTTGGGGAAGAGCAGCACCTTTTAGCCCCAATGATTCTCGTAGGTCCTCAGGCCACCATGGCAAATTCACAGGTAAAAGTCGGAGGACGTAGACGTATAATCAGCCAACCCGGCTCCCGGTGGGGAGCTGTGTGCTAGACATGTCTTTCAGAAATGAGCCCAGATGGTCTCCTGCCCTGTCCTGCACATAAAACAAGAACCTACAAAAGGTACAACTTAAGAGATTTCCAGAAAGCCTTTGTACTGCAAAATATCTCTCCCACATTGACCGAAACCCATGTCTTAATTCACTTTTTTGAAATCCTTCACAGATTGGTTACCAAACATGTAAACAATTTAGTCTGAATTCTGGAAAGGAGGATTTGGCCTAATCATCCCAATTCCTGATACTAGAAGAGAAAAGTGAAGTCTGATAAGATTAAGTTTCACCTCTGGGCTTCAGACACACTGACAACACATGATATAACTGAATGCTTATGTTTGGAGTTGAGGGGAGGAAAAATAATTTTCCCTCTACCTTTCTGAGTTCATTGAGATCCCTGAAATAAAAGACAGATTAACATGTATAATATACATTACACATATAAATATAATGTATATAATATATAATACATTATGCATATAATTATAAATACAATGTATATAAGATAATATTATATATATATATACACATATATATATATATATTTATTTATTTATTTATTTGTTTGTTTGTTTACCTCCTGTATACATATCCAGGAAAAAATGAATAACTCAAAGATTTAGCATCAGAATTTGTGATTAAATATTATCTTAATAGGGAAAGTGGAGGTGAGATATGGGCCTCCTAGAGGAGAGAGATTGACTTTTAGGAAGGATGAATGGATTCATACAGAATAAGTGGGAGGTATGACAGTTTGTGACAAAGTTTGTCTGAGTATGGTGTGGACTCCTTTTTTCCTCTTCGGGTGACAAGATTTAAATTGTTCCTGAGTGAAGAAACTCCCAGGGAAGGAAATTTATGACAATTGAGACATATTTGGATGATGTCATTAGGCAATTAAGAGTTCAGAAATGTGCCGTTATTTTTAAATTTTGTAGTTCTATTTATTTTTCTTTTTTCATTGTCATTTAAGTACAGTTGTCTCTATTTTCCCCCCACTACTCCCCCCTGCCCCACCTATCCCCACCTCCCACCCTCATTCCTACCCCGCTTTGACTTGGTCCATGTGTCCTTTATACATGTTCCTTGCTGACCATTTCCCTTTTTTCCCCATTATCCCCTTCTCCCTCCCCTTTGGTACTGTCAATTTGTTTTTTATTTCAATGTCTCTGGTTATATTTTTTTTTGCTTGTTTGTTTTATTGATTAGGTTCCACTTAAGACAAGATTATATGGTATTTGTCTTACACTGCTTGCCTTATTTTACTTAGCATAATGCTCTCCAGAGCCATTCATTCTGTCACGAAGGGTAGGAGCTCCTTCTTTCTTTCTGCTGCATAGTATTCCATTGTGTAAATGTACCACAGTTTTTTGATCCACTCATTTGCTGATGGGCACTTAGGTTGCTTCCACTATTTGGCTATTGTAAATTGTGCTGCTATGAACATTGGGGTGCATAGGTTCTTCTGGATTGGTGTTTCAGGATTTTTAGGGTATAATCCCAGCAGTGGCATTACTGGGTCAAAAGGCAATTCCATTTTTAGTTTTCTGAGGAAGTTCCATACTGTTTTTCACAATGGCTGCTCCAGTCTGCATTCCCACCAACAGTGTACTAGGGTTCCCTTTTCTCCACATCCCCTCCAACAGTTATCTGTTGATTTGTTTATGATGGCCACTGACCTCTGTGATGTGGTATCTCATTGTGGTTTTAATTTGCATCTCTCTGATGATTAGTGATGCTGAGCATCCTTCCATATGTCTCTGGGCCCTCTGTATGTCCTCCTTGGAGAAGTGTCTGTTCAGGCCCTTTGCCCATTTTTTAATTGGGCTGTTTGTCTTCCTGGAGTGGAGTCATATGAGTTCTTTACTTATTTTGTAGATCAAACCCTTGTCCAAGATATCACGCTTTTGAAGGGCCTACACCAAAGTGGCACATTTTGGGGTGGCATATTGTGCTGTCTTTCAGTGTTCACATGAGTAAGGGAAGACCTGTAATTTCCTTTCATACATATATTCATTTATTTTATTTTCTGAATTTTGATTCATGTTTTGGTCAGTTGGAATATGTATTACGATAAATTTTTCTGATGGAAGAGTACCTTATATTTTGGTAGTGTTAAAAACAATATTTATAGTGACTGTATATAAATAGGATAAGTCATTACATAGATACAAAGTGACAGATCTGAAATTTTAAAGCCCAAAAGTTTTGGAAATCTGAAGTATTCTCATTACTCATTTGGTGGGAAAGCTTAAATCGATACAAGACCATTTATTTTCCTTTTTTTATCTCACTGAATAAGAATATTCATACATTTTTCTGTAGAAATATTAGTGTGATTTTGTATGTACATGTTTTAAAAAGCATTTCTATTATCTATCAGTTTAGCTAAGACATAAGAGTTATTTCAGCATGTAGGAAATATATGTGTTAACAAAGAGGTCATCTTTACTGCTTGCCCCAACTTACCCTGTTGTATTATAGGTACGACCCAAGATGCTACATCATAATAAAATATGTACTATAGTAATTTAGGGTTATCCTTATCCTGTTACATGTTTTCAGGGTCGTCCACACCTGGACCCTAAAAGAACTAGCTTCCCAGTAGGTCTTTCTGCTTCTACCCTTGTCTCTCATGCACCAGTCTATTTTTTAACTGTATTATTAATTTTTTAAAGCCAATTAAGCCTCCTCACACTCCTACTCTCATCTCTCCAATTAAAATCAATTTAAAAGTCCTGTCTGCAGCATGCAGGGCCCTTCCAGAGCTGCCCCGTTTCCTCTTCTCTGTCTAGCAGTGCAGCCCCGAGGCTCACCGGGGCTCCAGTCTCATGGGCCCCCTTGTGGTTCCTCACACCACCCCAGGCACATTTTCCTCCCAGTGCATCTACACAACTTGATTCTTCTGCATGAGAAGTCCTTCCCCTACATATTGGAGGAGGGAGGGGGGTGATGGGGGAAAGTAGGAGGGCAAGTCAAGGAACATGTATAGAGGACCCAAGGACATGGACAATGGGATGGGAATTGACTGTGGGACCAGGATGGTTGGGGGGGAGGCAGTGGAGGGCGCATGGGCGGGGCAGGAGAGAGCAATGTGGGAAAATATGGACAATTATAATTGAACAACAATAAGAAAAAGACATCATCATATCCTCCCATCTCAAAAAAAAAAAAAAAAAAAGATTAAGGCAGCTTTCTTGCTCCCTTCATTGAATTACCACTGAAACTTCATCTCCTTGGAGACTCTTCTCTAATCCACCTGAAATAGACTTGCCTACCTCCCTCAAAGCCTCCATCCCCTTTATCCTGCTTTCTCTCTCTTTGCTGTATGTCACTATCTGCCACCATCTACCTACCTACCTACTTATCTATCACAGATTATATATACACATAAATAATATAAATATAAATTAAATATAAATATAAACCAGCTTTTGTTTGTAGTGTTTTACTTCTGTAACCAGGACATTAACTTCAGGATGACAGGAAATGTCTCTCTTTTATATCCTTAGAACCTGCAAGGGTGCCTGGAATATAGTAGGCATTAAACAAATGAATGACTAAGTGAATCTGATTGGTAATGATTACTTTTTCTTCTTACATTTATTTTATGTATTTACATATTTATCATTTTATTTATCATCCAAGCTACTGATTGATTTGTACAGTACAGTTTCTTTTAAGTCAGAAATAGTTGCCTTCTCACTCTATTCAACTCTGCCACATTATCAAAACTCACAATATTTAGTGACATCAAAATTAAACAATACTGCATTGTGTTATTTTAACTCAAAGGCATAATGTTTGACTAGGCTCTAGAGAGCCAAAGCAGAGTAAAATCTCTCACTCAAAGCTTTATTTTGCAAAAAAGACTACCAGGGTTAGCTTTATTCTTTGAAAACATTATATGTTCTGTCATAATGCACCTACAAATCTAACATTTGCCATTACTGTTTCTTAGATGTTTTTATCAAGCCATCTTTTATTGTGAATTTACAAATCTACAATAAATGTCACCTTCTTCATAAGTAGCCTCTGTCAATAGCTGGCATGTGATTCACATACTGAGGCGCACAACAATCTGAAAGCCAAAACTTAGATGCACCCAATTCCACCGCAGTTTCTGTCCTTCCCCTCTGATAAAATCCCAGGCAACATAAACAATAACCAAACAATAGCAGGCACTGCACCTGAGGAAAGGAAAAACACTTTGAAATAGATAAAACTTCTAGCTAAGCCATTTAAAACAAGTTTTGCCATTCCAGAATAAGCCAGATGGGCAAACAAGTCTGGAGAAATAAATAACTTACATGTGACAACTGCAGACACAGGTTGACACACCTTTTTCACAAATGAGTATAAACACATTGTAAGTCAAGGTTTAGCATGTGTGTGCATGCCAATATAATCACCAAGTATAGTTTCTTTCCTTTTTTGTTCTGAATGCCTCAGAGCTCTTGCCAAGAAGAGGGTGGGGAGTTTTTCATAATTTCCTTAAAAATACATAGAACTGTAAGTAAAAAACAAATGACATGCCATGGCTAGGAGTCTATACAGACTAGAGAAAAATATAATTAAATTACTACTTGGCTAATTAAATTAATTATTGCCAAAAGTCTACAAGGATAGTTCAGAAGTATTGTCCTTTGCTTTAGTTCATTGAGTTTCCTAGCATGGGTAAAAGCTTTTGTTAACCCTCACCCTGAATTTCATCCTGAATTTCAAATTGGGCCCTAAAGCAATCTCACAGTAAAGTACAAAAGAAGACATTTAACCTAAAGAAAGCCCCAAGGCTCTCACTTTGGAGCTATAAGACAAAGCAAGGCACTGCAAAGCAAGCGAACATGTAAACCATAGGGATTCCCTAAATGTTTCAAATATAAGAATCACTTCTTTATTTCAGCGACATAGTCAGCTTGTGCAGTCTGTTATGAATGTTAGAATTCGATCCAATAAGATCAGGAGAGTGTATAAGAGAAAAAGAAAAATCTGGGGAAAGATTAAAGGGATGTACTGCAGGATTATTCAGAAGCCTAAGTCTTTTACAGTTAGCTCTTTTGTTCTAGCAGCGAAATCTGGGACATTTTTTCTTTATTTAGTTCATTTGGACCAAAAAGAAGGTTAACAAAATCAAAGATGCCATAAAAGTTCGCCAAGATTTCCTGTGTCTCAGGAGCATGTTAGATGCTCTCAATATATATATATATATATATATATATATATATATATATATATATATATATAAAAGGAAGTTATCCCCTAAATTTTTGGTGGAAAAAGCTCCAATGAAATATTTTTGCTCTAGTCTAATTTTGGAAACCTCTGTCATAAAACAGCAAGTGGGGTTCTCCTGCCCACCCCAGTAGGCAAACTCTGGAGGCAGAGGTTTAGTGAAAAATGAAAGGAACCTTTTATTTAAAAGCTACATAATTTTAGAAGAGTGACAGACTTCTGCCTCAGTGCCCATTCTCCTCTTTAACTTTTTTTTTAAGATTTTATTTATTTATTTTCAGAGAGAGGAGAAGGGAGGGAGAAAGAGCAATGTACGGTTGCCTCTCACATGGCCCTCATTGGGGACCTGGCCCGCAACTCAGGAATGTGCCCCGACTGGGAATCGAACCGGGACCCTCTGGTTCCCAGCTCGCGCTCAATCCACTGAGCTATACCAGCCGGGCCCATTCTCCTCTTTAAATCGCCCAAAGTAAATAACCCAGCCACCCCTGCCTAGCCATACTAGTCCCAAGCTGCACTCAGAGTCCCTTCTCCCATTGAACCCTGCAGAGGTTGTGGTCAAAAAATTACAGTGTAGGTCGATTGCATCCGAGAGATATATTCATTACCAGTATGTGCTAAAATGAGGGAAAAAATTAAAAACACTGAAAATTTGCATGTATTATATTTAGATAATAAAATACATTTTTTATTTTCAGTTACAATCTAGAATTTACTAAACAAATATAAAAACATAAAGAATAAAAATTTTTCTTCTCAAATAACAAAAACATGGATATTGCTAAAAATGCAAACAAAAAAGTCTTTAACACTAATTAATCAGCATCTTCAATAGCTGGCTTTGCGAAACGTTTGTACGGTCACTGCGACCCAGATTGCTGTGCTCAAGGCGAGTATACTGTCTGCACACTTGCAGAAATATTTTGATAAGCGACTCATTGGATGCATAGCACCTAACACATCTTTTTCTTTTTCTGCTTAACATACCTTTTCCTTTTTCTGCTTGCTGTATGCATTGTTAGAATTTCCTTCAATTTGTGTTTGAAATTGATGAAGTTTCAGGTGTAAAGGCTTACGCACACCTGTAGAGATTTCTGAATGCCTTTTTATTTGTTCTGACACTAACTGCATTACGGGATTTCTAATAAGTATTCTACACCTTATTTTCACATTGCTGTTCAACATGTGAACAGTCTGAGCATTTATTCCTGCGATATTCAAAGTTGTGTAGAATATAACCGGAGGCCATCCTCTGGTGTCCCTGGCCACATTATGTGCGCCCATCATTTGGTCCACAGAGTCAGCTGAGTCTGTTTGGCTGTAATATTCTATTATGTCAGGCTTCTGTGTCTCAATTTACAGCATCAATGAAATGCATACTTGAAACTAAAATTACATTTTTCCCCTTTTGGGATATATGAGATATAGTGGGCGATCTGCACCAAAAGCAAATAAGTTGGATTTGGGGGGCCTGTTTTTGGAAGACACAAATTCAGGGGATAGTTGGGGTTTATTCTTATGAACAGTACCTACACGTGAAAATCATTTCTTTTCAACAACTAGGCAATAATTCAGTTTGGTATACATAAGCATTGTTAGATTATTTTTATAGAAGGATTTTAGAAATAAAGAATTAAGAGATTACTGCTACTTTTCTCTTACAGACTCAAAAGTCTTTAAAAAATCTAGATTTCTGCCCTGGCTGGCGTGGCTTGGTGGATTGAGCACGGGCTGCGAACTAAAGGGTCGCGGTTCGATTCCCAGTCGGGGCACATACCTGGGGTGCGTGCCAGGTCCCTGGTGGGGGCCATGTGAGGGACAACCACACATGGATGTTTCTCTCCCTCTCTTCCTCCCTTCCCTTCTGTCTAAAAATAAATAAATAAAATCTTTAAAAAATTCTATATTTCTCCACATTTTCCAAATATATAATCTTCATTCATATTTTTATACATTTGGCCTTTGTGATTCATAAACTTGAAATATGTTTTCTATTATTCTAAAAAGCAAAAGACAAAATGAGGAGTGGCAAGTGTTTACTTGGGATGAAAAGAATTGCAATTTGGGAAGCACCAATTCAGGCGGACACCCAAACACTGTCCGGACTATAGGGTGAGGGCAAGGGGGTTTTATGAGAAAAGAAAGGAAATAATTACATAAATAAATGAAAGACATTTGTATTGGTGCTAGTAAGCTGAATTACTCTTTAGCTACACACAGCTGGTTATTCATTCTACCTTCAGAAAGATACTGCATAAGCACCAGTCCTGTGGTCAGGACCCTTGCTTTCCTGTTAGCTTTAGAAACAGTTGTTTGTGAGCTAATGCTGGCTCAGCCTTGTCCAAAGGTCATTGTTTTCAGAGTGCAAATGTCCCAAAAGTTCAAAGAGCAAGACATACAAAACAGTTCCTCTGGAATAAATGCAATTGCTCCGTTTTAAAATAGCTTCATCTCTGTCAGATTTTACCTCCTTCCTTGTTCCTGCCTTTTGTTGAACATCTATCCCCTCTCTTTTTAAGTTCTATCTCAAAAAGCACCCTTTCCTTAAGGTGCTTCCAAGCTTCCTTCAATAAATGCAACCAAGTTACCCCTTTTACTCTCTGTAGCAATTTTTTATCAGGAAACTTATTTTTCTGATTCTATTTTGGATTAGCCCATACGTGACAGGAGAGACTGAACTTGAGAGCAGTTCAAGCAGCACATCTGATCACAGTACATAACGGGGGAATAAGTGGTAATAGTTTACATCTTGCAAATATACTTATATGGGAACTGGTTTTTATGTTTCTTATAAAGTTTCTCTGAATTAAAGAAATTTTAAAGAATTAAACAGTTAATTAAAGCTGATTAAATATTACTGTTAGTAGAATTAAGTTACAAAGAGGCACTATTTCAAAGAAAAAGCCAAACTATTACAGGGGAATCTGGCATGGTCGCGGGAGAGCGGGGAGAGACCGCGAACCGAGGTGGAGCATGGCAACCTCCATTCCCTGGAGAAAGGTGGGTCGTGAAGTGTGGGCAGCAGCAGGAGTGAAACCGCAGCAAGGCGAATGATAGATTTCCCTACCCCTGCCTAGGGAAACAAACCAGTGTGGCTGGAGGAAGTTCGCACGCAGTCTGTGCGGGTTGTAAAGGCCGCAGAAGCGTGTACCACGGAGGCTGACAGGGTGGCAAGAGGTGGTTCCTGAACGGAGCAAGCAACAAGCTAGTGAAATGTTTGAACAGAGGGAAAAGGTTCTACTTGCTTCCAGAGTGCATAGGATTTGGGGGGGTCGAAAATTTAAACGCAGGGAGAGCAAAGTCTTGGCCCTTTGGTTTCCCCTTGCTCACCCAACCAGGGGGCCAAATTGCACTTACGCAAAGTTCGATGTGTCCGGGCGGGGGGGGGGGGGGGGGCACGGCCCACGGGATGCCGTGGCTCTATGCAGCACGGAAGGTCGCAGACCATGCCCTTCTCTGCCTCTGAGATCAGTACACTGATACACGGGCAGGAGTGCTCCTCCGCCCTGGGGGGCGGGGGTGGGGGGGTAAGCAGCCTCAGGCGCTGAGCCCCATAGATGGGGCCCTTGCAAGACCAGCTGTAGTTAGTTGTCAGCAGCAGGCTCTGCTGGCTCCTGGCGTGGGAAGCAGTGGCAGTGGCGCGGCTGTGTGGGCCATGCACACACAGAAAGATGCAGAAAAGATGTCTGATGCTAGACTGCAACCAGGAACCAGCGAAGCCATCTGGATGATCCTGTTGCAGCCAGGTACTTTTCACAAAGGACTGTATTTTTAAATGGGAGAAGAAACCTGATGCAGCCTAGGACTGTTCTGGCCTGGCAGAGGGTGGCACGTCATTTTTCTTTGAGTGTTTTAAAGGGAAAGGGCAATGAGGCAGAAGCCTGCCATTCTTCCAAAATTGTGTAGCTTTTGGATAAATGAATCCTTTCCGTTCTCACCAAACCTCCACCTCCGGAGTCTCCCTGTTGGGCAGCAGGCAGTCGAACTCCAATTACTGTGTGATGACAGTCACGGTGCTCGAAGTGGGGCCACAGTGCCGGTGGCAGCCCAGCCCCCTCAAGAGTGGGACTGTAGGGTTTCCCAGTGTGTGCCTGTGCGAGGTGTCGACTAAGTAAATATACCTGGCAGGTGGAAAGGAAATGGTTTGGGAAGGAGATAGACTCTAAGAAGGGGTGAGGATCACCCAAGTTTGGTGGCTGCAAATCAGGGTCCAGGTGAAGACAGGCTGAACTAGGGGGAGGCCATTGTTTGGGACCACTGTTTGGAGACTGTGTGGCAGAAAACTTGCTTGTGAGCATTCATTGGTAATAAGGAGTCGTGGGTGCAAGTTTTCTTTATAGGTTCCCAGTTTGCTTGAGGTACCGTTGTGCTCAGAATTATGAGTCAGTACATCTGGACTATCAACACCTGTTCTGTGTTGGATCCAGGAGGGAGCCCACTGGTAGAATTTTGGAGGACTAAGCCATGTACAGCCATTATCTAATGTCTAAGGAGGAAGTGGTTTATTATTGTAACAATGTGTAGTCTACATATATTTCAAATCGTGGGGGAAAATGGCCCCTAAATATTTCCCTACATCACTGTGCCATCATGCAGTTGGATCTATATTGCCAATGGTTAGACAAATAGGAATAAATCCATTACATCAAGGTGTTTATGTCAGTATATAGTAGGGTTTTACCAGGGACAGAGGGACCACTTGATGGTGCATAGATGGGAAATGGCCTCCAGACCCTCCCTGACACCAGAACACAGGAAGAAAAGGAGAACGAGAAAATATGTCTCATTGATGCCCTAAACCCAGAAGACACAGTGTTCATGGTAGGAAGACCTCTCCCGTCACTAGCCCACTGCTAGCTACCCCTGAAATAGAGCCCAGGGAGCAAACGGCCCTAACTCTTTATGGCAAGGAAATGGTTTTCCCCTCAAAGACCTGTCAGATTACTTAGTTTGGCCAGAGAACATCCCTATTCAAAGCAAGAAAATTCCCTTTGAGGTAATACTCTGTCATTTGCGTGAATCAGGGAGGCTAGCTTGCTGGCTACTATTGGACCCATACTCTGTTTCCCACTTCAGACTTACTGAATTGGAAACACTCTCACCCCTCATATAAGGAAGATCCTCAGAGACTGGCAGATGTTATTACCTCCATTTTGCCACTCATTAAACAAATTGAGATGTACAGGTTCTCCTTAATATCCTGAAGATGGTGGATGAAAGGCAGCTGGTTTTAAATAAGACTATTGAAGAGGCTCAAATTACCACCAAGAGAATCCTAAAGGGACCCCTAAGCCCAGCTAGGGTAATTCATTTGACACATCCCCGCTGGGACCCAAATAGTGGGTACCTAGCCTTCCTGGAACATTACAGAAGGTGCATAGTGAAAGGTCTTAAGAAAGGGGTACCTAAGCAAAAGAACCTGAATATGATACTGGCTGTCCAGTAAATACCAAATGAAAATCGTTCTGAATTTTTATATTGGATCTAACAGGCCTATAGCAGTCATAATGATGTTGGCCCAGAGGCATGGGGAAACATGCAGATGGTGAACGTGACTTCTATTGGGCAAACTGCCCTGGGTATCAGAAAGAGACTCCGGAGTTTAGGCAGGGCACTGGGAATGAATCCCTCTCAGCTGATGGACATAGCCTTTAAAATTTATAATGCCCAGAAAATAAGGAAATTAAACAAGCCACCATTTTTTTTTTTTAAACATTGTGGGGAAGCCAGAGGGAGAGATGAAACCTGAAAGGAAGGTGGAAAGACCCATTAGGCACCAGTTAATGTGCCTATTGCAAGGAGGAGGGTCATTGGGGAAGAGACTACCTGAAACTCAAAAGGGAAAATAAAGAAGATAGAAACCCTCGCTGAGAAATTCTAGAAAGGAAGGGGGAATCTGATGATGAATGGGGAGGTCCAAGAGCCCCCGTAGACATCTCCCTATAGGATCCCCGGGTATAACAGATTGTGGGAAACAAGCTAATTGATTTTGTTGTAGATACAGGACCTACATATTCAGTGCTAAATACAAAATTAGCCAAGAAAAGTTCAGATGCAGTAATGGTTACTGGTGTGACTGGAGAATTTCTAAAACAGGTGTTCCTTCAACCTGTAGAATGCCAGCTCAGGGATCAAAAACTTATGCATAGTTTTCTCTAAGTGCCAGACTGCCCTATTCCATTTCTGGGCTGAGATTCTCCTTTGTAAATTGCATGCACAAGTAACTTGTTCTCCTGAGAAGCAGCAGCTATGTGCAGAAGTTCAGCTGGAACATGCGATCCAGATCCAGGCCCTCCTGACTTACCTGGAAGGAATGTGGAGGTAAACTCTTCCAATCCAATTTCTATGACCAGGTTGATAACTCATTTGAGCTGATGAAACCCCAAATGAAGTAGTTAACTTCTAACCCAACCAGGATACTCATCCTTTGGTGCCCGACCCTGCCATTTTGTTAGACAAGTCGAATGTTGCCTTACAGATTGCCACAACCTTGAACATAGCCACGCTGCTCCCTGGCTCAGAGGGAGACTCAGCATCTGGCATGACGGCTTAGACCAGCTGCTGACAGCGCCTAACTGGAAGTTATTTATGGATGGGAGCCGATTCATAGAAAATGTCTGATAAAGAGATAGGTTTGGGCTTCTTCATAGCATTTAAGGTGACATTGGACCTTTGTTCACTTCGGAGACCTCCCAGAAGATTGGACAGACGCTGCAGATCCAGCAGAAACTATAGGGATCTTGGAGACTTCAATATACAGGAAAGACTGAGAAGATAAACCGTGCAATGAAGAAGACCCTGGCAAAAATATGCCAGAAAACTCATCTGAAATGGGACAAGGCACTTTGTGTTACCTTGCTCTGAATTAGGGTAGCACCCAGAAGTGGGTTTAAATTGAGCTTTTTTGAAGTAATTTATAGGAGACTTATCCAAATCTCTGTTTTAGGGATATCCCCTTAAGATTTGGAGCATTTGTCAAAAATTAAACAGCATGTAAAAAATTTGGGGAAAACACTAACCATTTGCCCAAGTTTGCTCTATGGCAGGGCCATCTGCCCATCTGATGAGTCCTTACAACCATTCTGGCTGGAAGACCCGGTCTCGCTGGAAGACCTGGAAAGTACAGATGAAACATCTGAGGAAGACTTGGACCCTACCACTGTGGTTGATGCTGAATGGGAAAGTTGGACATGCACTCCTGAAGGAGATTTAAAATTCCTCTTTTGGAAAGGGACAGCAGCTCCTATAGCCAAGTCCTTTCTTTCCTTTTTGCATTTTCCAGGTGGTAGCTGCCTCAGCAATATTTTTCTGCTGTAGAGAAGGGGAGGTGCCAGGCAAAGCCCTATTTCAGAACAAGGATGCAGCAAGAAATGGGATCAAAGTCCTGTGTTTCAAGAAGATATCAAATGTGTTCCAAATGTAGGGATTTTTAGCAGCCTGATACAGAATTAGAGTATGGTCCTTTCCACCATCAAAAAGGGCAAGGATTGAAAGTGAATTAGGCTAATAGGGTTGTTTCTGAGTGAGTGTAGGAAATGTATAGAAAGTTGCAAATATATGTGGAAGGTTGTGAAAGTTTTAACTTGAAAAGAAGGAAACCTCAGTTCTTGGTTCCAGTTATTCTTTGCTTGCTTTCTTATCTTGTTGGGACATGGTTTGATCTTTGCTGTTTTGTCTGCACCTGGAATCCTCTGTCTCTGCTGTCTGGGTTTGTGTCATGGTTCTGGTTGGGGCTTAGTGCTATGGTACCAGCTGGTGAGACATCACGTCCCCACCATGGGACTGGTTTGTGTACCAGTCTGTGAGAGAACATCTCTGCTGTTTGGGGCTTTGAGATTTTTGGACCTCACAAAGGTTGTTTGGGAGACAGGTTGGCATACTGTTTGGTGTGAAAGAAGATTCTTAAGGCTACTCCTTACTCCCACAGCCCCTTTTTAATAGAAACTCTGGATTTCTTTTTTATTTTGCTTTGCTTCTCTTTTGAAAGAAAATTGAGGTTTCTGAGAGTTGTAACTCTCAGTAAGTTGGAAAGAAATTCTGTGGTTTTAGTAATAGATAGCATAAGGCATGGAGATGCAACTTTGGTGGATATTGGAAGGACAAGGATTTCCCTTTTTACTTGGTATTTTTCTTCCTACTTGTTATGTCCAGAATTTCGCATTCCTGATGAGCAAGTAATGACACAAAGTTTCTTTGCATAGAACCAGTAAGACCAGTTTCCAGTTGTGGTTTCATTAACCAAGCCTTTGACTGGAGTGTCATGCCTGAAGGAAGCATGCCTGGGCTCTGGTCGTTACCAGAAAGCCTTGGAGAACAGAGATTGACTTTCAAAGCTAGTGAAAGCCCAATGGAAAAATGGCCTGGCACATTGTTTGGTCATTTAGTTCATGACATTCTTTTCAGAAAAGGAATGAAGGTTGCTTACCTGAAAGATGGCAAGGAAGAGACCTTAAGAACTTTGGGAACCAATGTTCCCCAGGTCCAGCCACACTGGTGCAAAGGGTAATATTTTAGAAGCCTATCTGCATTGCCACCTCCTGGGACTCAACGGTTTAGCTGGATTAGATGGTTGAGTTGGTAAAATACGGGGCAGTCTATTGGCTTCACTTAAAACTGCTTTCCTTTTCTGCTCTAATTGTTCAGACAGAAAAGTCTACAATCTTCAGAGGACACAAATATTAGAATATCCCCTCAGCCTAATTTGGGTTACAGGGACAAAATGGCTTTGGATGGGTGTGACATGCCTTGCACACCCTCCTCCAAGGAGGCCATTCCTTTCTTAATCTGGGACACTGTAAAGTTAGTCCTTACCTTTGTTACTTAGTCGTTGTGGCTCTGAATGTGCTTTTTAACTTTCTTGCCAAATTTATCACCTCCAGAATACAACAAAGATACTAACTTGCCGGCAATACCATCCTTTGGACATTGCATACAAAGGATGATAAATCGCTGTGAACAACGTAAAAATAAATTTGAGATTTTTCAACTATGCTAAATAAAATGACTTATCACCCTTCCTTTAATAAATTCAAGGTGACTATGTTTAAGCATAGAATGGCAGGAAGTGTAGGATGCTCATCACTGAGGAGGAAACAAAAATCTGAACACAAAGATTTCCCAAGGCTCCTCCCTTGGTGCTAGTTACAGACTGTGCTGTAAGAAGGGGAGGTAGAACAGATGCCAGCAGCCTTGCTGAATTAAGGAAAGAAATCAGAGTTTGAGAAGGCCAAGGTAGCTAAAGTCTGTATGACAAAACACGGAGGAGCAAGATGCTCCACAAAGAAAGCTCTGGAGATCCCTCTTGTTGGGACCCCCTTTGTCTTTGACTGACCCCGACACAGACGTGCATGAGAACAAACTACCTGCGGATGGAGGAAAGAGTGACCAGAAATCATCACTCGGGTGAAAATTCTCTAGAACTCATAGAAGAATGGGGTTATTCGGTGTTTCCCCAAGCCAGAAAGGAGACAAAATTAAATACAAGGCATTAGGTAGTGTTTTCCATATGTTTTCACTTTAGTATTGGGACTTAATCAGTCCTGGACTGAAAGCTGTCCTGGACCACACTGAAAAATCTAAACAGAAAAGGCCAACTGATTCCAAATAATTTAACCTTATGTAAGAAAACACTTTGATGCTAAAGAAACATAACGAAATCAAGCATAAAACCATGCAAAATGCATAATATTTGGTGTTTGATTAGAAGGTAACCAGCATTCAAGAAAGCAGGAAAATATAATTCCACAGTAAGAGAAAATCGATGAATAGAAACAGACTTAGAATGACAGAGTTGTTGGAATAAGAGGGCATAAATAATACTTTGAAAATTATCTGTATATACCACAGAGCACAGATGGTAAGGAAAGACATGACCATGTCAAGATATAAACCAAAGATATTTTGAAAGCATACATGGAATTTTAAAAATTGAAAAATATATCTATAGAATAAAAGTACACTAGAAGGGATAAAAAACAGATTATACATTGCAGAAGAAAAGTTCAATAAACGTGAAGATATAGCAATAAAAACCATCAAAAATTAAGAACACAGAGAAAAGTCTTTAAAATATACATAACTTCAGTGACTTGTGGGATAATTACCTAACTTTATGTCATTGAAGTCTCATTAGGAATGAATGGGGAAGGGAGGGATAAAAATACTAAAAAAGTAAAATTTTTCAAATTTTATAAATACTAGCCCTGGCTGGTGGGGCTCAGTGGACTGCCAGTTTGATTCTTGGTCAGGGCACATGCCTGGGTTGCTGTCCGGGTCCCCAGTAGGGGGCACACAGGAGGCAACCACACATTGATGTTTCTCTCCCTCCCTTCACCTCTCTCTAAAAATAAATAAATAAAATATGCTTTTAAAATATAAAATTCTTCCAGGAGAAGGAAAATGATTCAGAAAGAAACTGGATTAAAAAATAAGTAATAAAGAATGCAAGAACGGTGCATATTGGATTAAATATTTTATATGTATTTCTCAATGTTTCCTATCTTTAAAAGACAATTTTGACTATGTAAAGCAAAAGCAAAGAATGTATTGAGAATTCTAGCATATATAGATTTAAAGTACATGACCAATAATAGCATGAAGAGCAAGAGAGGAAAGGAGTAGCAGTGCACTGTTGTATGTTTGTGTAAAATACTATATGTGAAGTGACGTGATATTACTTAAAAATACATTGTGTGATAAGTTAAAGATGCATGCTGAAATCCTAGAGCAAGCACGCAGGTATATGAGATGTTAGCATTTATTCAACAATAGAGATAAAACAAATCACAAAATAATACTCAATAATTTGAAAATAAAGCAGTAAACAATTAAACAAAGAACAGATAAAATGGACAAAAAAGAGAAAAAGCTAGATTTAAACCCAATCATATTAATTATTAAATTAAATATAAATAACCTATACATCACTTTTAAAAGGCAAACTGTCAGAATGTACAAAAATACATAATTCTTTAAATAAAAGCAACATACTTTACATATAAAGACACAGACTGGTTGAAAATGAACGTATAAGAAAATAGATATATGCTATATAAACACTAGCCAAAGAAACTGCAGTGATTATATTAAGATCCAACAAAATATTTTTACTCTATTCCCAGAAAACAACTTAGAAAAACATTTTTAGAATGAAATACTTTCATCAGTTGGAAACTATTTTCTCACGCTTTTTAGGTAAATTTGCCTGGACCTCTCCTCCTTCCATTTGAGATTCCACATGTTTGGATTTATTCTTTCAATGGCTTATATCATTTCCTTGTTGTAATTTAGGTATTTAGACAATAATGGAGGTAATTTTCACTCAGCGCATTAGGGCACCACTGTTGCCCTAATGCTGGCCCTATGGTTGCCCTATGCTAGTGACCTGACATTGGGACTTATTACTAGGAGATGATGAAGTCACTGGGGAAGACTTTGCCCTACTTTCTATCAGCAAAAGCACTCGGTCGCAGGAATACACACACACATGCCTATGATATCCATGCAGTGATAGACTGTCACTTCATGGTTCTTACCTAAAGTAATCATGCAGAGCCCTGATATTTTAAAAACTATATTTCAGAGATGATAAAGTTGTTCAAACAAAGCCCTTCAGTAAAGGTAAGGTTAATTTTTTTTTATTTTAAAAACCCAAAACAAAATAAGAAGGAAAAAAGGAATTAAAAATCCCATCCTGCAGAGAGACAGATGTAGAAATAAGGTTATTATCTCAAATGGTGGCTGGTTTTGGCCAACAACAGACGCATCAGTGTGGGATCTTGCAGAACAGGCACACATGTCATCGCTGTTAAGTAAAGTAATTACAGATTTGGCACCAGTAAAGGCTTGTTATTTGACAAAATGTAGTGGTTCAAGTAGCAAATGATTGCCATCACTTTGAGCAAGTCTGATCACCCATCAGTTATTAATCCCCTTGGCATGCCGTTACAATGTGGCTGTTCCTGGGCAAATGAGCCAGCATGGCTCCAGTTACATGAAACTCACTTCTCCAGTATGATCATTCCTCAAAATTGCAAATTGACTGAGAGATTCAATATTTCTGGAGAGAATATTTATGAATGTTTCTAGTGATTGAAAATGTTGGGTGTATATTCAGAAGTCATGTTATAGATGTAAAGAAAACAATTATTCGTGGCATTATAATTTCTTCTTTATTGGTCTCTGTCCTGTAATGTTTTCAGCATTCATGTATGTACACAGAATTTCTTACATCATTGAAACTCTTTCATGTTTTATATACAAGGTCTGTCCAGGAGGTATTCAGTCTTGAACTATGAAAAATAGAGACATTTATTGCAGAAGATACAAGATAAAAGAAACATTGTGCATAGGACAATGACACCTTAGACCCTTCAAAGTGGGCACATTGGTACCTCACACGGTTCTCCTAATCACCAGAAACTGCCCCATCATATTTTCCTGAATTTCATCAGCAGTCCGAAATCACTTCCCTTTCAAAGGTGATTTTAGTTTTGGGAAAATCCAGAAGTCAGAGGGCACCAAATCTGGGGTGTAGGGAGACTCAGTCATCTGGGTGATTTGATGTTTTGTCAAAAATCTCTGCATGAGAAAAAATGCATGAGTGGGCGTGTTATTGTGATGAAGCTGCCAATCACCACTTGCCTATAGCTACAGCCTTCTGAGTCATCAAAACAGTTTCTGTGGAGGAATGTTCAAGCTTAACACAAACTTTGATGCAGATTCGTTGCTCTACTCATTCATTTTACTCTAGTCATTTTGAATGCAGTGGACATGTAGGACACATGCTCACTCAATGGCATCTATTGCCCCCACTGACTAGGACAGTGAAGTTGTCATTGTGCACGCATGTGCATTCCAGTCCACTCTCCTTGGCTGCCAGGTTACATCAATGACACAAAAACTGTTCTTGTTACATTAACAATAGCTGGCCATTTTCTGGACAGACCTTGTATTATACTAGTTAAATTCTTAAAACACACAGTCACTAAGGTTGTCTTAGATGATGTTCTTTTGGAACTTTGACTAAAATTAATTTGATAAAGCATGGATCATTACCTAAATTATATGTTACATGAATTTATTTATTTGATTGTTTTTGTTTGCTTCTTTATTTCTTTGTCTCCTACTGGAGTATAAACTCCATGAGGGCAGGTGCTGTATCTGTCTGTTCGTTAGTATATAACCAGCCCTGAGAATAGTCTCTGAGTCACAGAAACTTTCAATAAACATCTGTTAAATAAATAAATAAAGCTTTCCGTATGTTTTCAGAAAACACATGATTGTCAATGATTTTCTTATTCTATTTTATGAAGACAAAGTAAAGCAGTGTATGTAGCTATTCCTGAATAATAAATATTGCCTTTCTTTTTTATAACGATAAGTAAATATGCTAATAAAAAGTATATTGTTTATATTTTTAGTTTGCTTTGCTGATTCCATGGCTAATTCGGGCAGCTAGTAAGAAGTCCTTGAGATTTTACAGTCAGGGAAGCCTATATTGTTAAATGGTTTGCAGAAGTTAAATTCATTTTACAATTTTATTTAATTACACATGTTCTATAAAGAGACTGCATTTTATTGCTATGATAATAAATTAGAAGCCACAATACTTTTTTAACATTTCTAGTAATATGCAGGCCAAATATTGCTTAATAAAGTTTCTCCTTATTAAGGAAAATGATGAATTGAAAAATATTTCCTTTAAGGTACTCTCAAAGCATTAAAGTTATATAATTCTCAATAAGTTTCAGAAAAAAACATGAACAGTATTTATTCCATATACTATCTTAGAGTCAATGTGCCAGGGTGACATTACGGCCCAGGTACACATGACATCACTACACATTATCTTACACAAGCTTCGTCTGAGCTCCCAAACCAGAGTCATGGCAAGCAGCCAAGAAACATGCGTGCACACTCTCCTAGCACACGCTCGTCAGTTTGGTTGCACATGATTTTATGGTGCAAAATCAAATCTCCTAATTGGATGCTTATATCTATAATGTGGATAAAAGTTTTCCAACTAACCTAGACAACTCAGTTTCTACCCAAAAGCTTCACTAAGATTTAACTTAAAGATTAATGAGAGCTTAGTGTTTGGGGGTGGAGAAAAATGCAAGAGAAGTTAAGTCTTACTCCTTCGTAGAGTATCAATTCAGCAGGACTGTTTGGAGGAGATGAAAAATGTACTGCTTTCTTTTCACCATCTTTTTCCTGTTTTTTTTTTTAATTACTCTCTGCTCCACTCTTTTCTTTATACTGTCAAAGTATCAATTTTTGAGATATTCATGTTACAGCTGAACCATATAAAAAGGGATAAGAGAAGGATTAACTGAGTTCACTTCAACAATAAGAAAGTGAATTTTAATAAGTATCCATGAGAAAAACAAATCTAGATACACACCATTTTCCCTATAAAAAATATAATGTATTAGAATAGTTACAGTACAAAAGATTTCAAAGGACTAATAAAAGTCTTAATTTTCCATATTCCTAACACTATATTTAATATTTTCAATGCATTATAACAGTAAACAATTTTTTTAAATTTTAGTTGAGCTGTAAAAGAGAACAACATAACTATATATTTTTTAAATAATTAAATTTCTTCTAATGGTTGTTATGATGATTAAACACATGTTGAAAATTGTAGCCTAACACCACTTTTGTGTATGATTTAATGTATTAATACTAATATTAATGTCATTAAGATACAAAAATGACTTTATTTTGGTTTTTATTTTGAAAATCAGCACTACTGAAGATTATATCTATAAATCCTAAGAAAGCTGATAGTCACGTTCTAAGGTCAAGGAGATTTTACTATTTGGAATAAATCATCTATTTTTCAACTCTGTATGTTTAAAATGAGCAAATTGTGACTATAGTTCACATGGAAGTGTCCACTATGATAAAATTCTGCCACACAGCCCTAATATTGAATGGTAAGAATGCTCAATTGGTGACTTCTTTCAGTATACTAAGGAAGAGAGAAAGGGAGGAAATGGAAAAGGAAGGAGGAAAAGAGAGAGGGATGAGAAGATGATAGTGTGGTGGACATCTATTCCGATACATGTCCTATCTGAATGTCTTCAAGTGAGACTTGTCTCCTCAGTTGTCCAGGGCAGGATCTGCCTCCACCAGGAGGGCACACTTGCCCAAGGTCCCACCTTCTTAACACAGCTCATGTTCAATCACTGATCCAGGAGGAAGTATAAAGCTTGGGTTAGGCCCCTTAATTACAATGTGGGTTAAATTTGATTTAATCTATGTATATATAAGCTCCCAAATGAGAATCTGGGATTACCTCTCTTTCTCTCTATATATAATATATAGATAGAAGATAGATAGATAGATGATAGATAGATAGATAGATAGATAGATAGATAGATAGATGATAGATAGATAGATTCTAGAGATGTTCAGGGGGTTGGCTGAAGAGTTTTTTGCTTTGTTTGTGTTTTTTTTTTCCAGAACCACCTCTCAGCTCAACTACTCCCTTTGCTCAGTCCTGCTTCCCATCCCCACTTTCTTCTACAGCTGATCATTTCTGATACAGACACTGCATTCCAAATTTCAAGTCCACATCTGCATTAGAAAACCCCACCTAAAGGGTTCAGAAAGAGAAAAGCAATAAAAGAAAGACTAATGAAAAAAATTCATTTGTTGACCACTAAATCAATGCCAATCATTGAGCTAATCACTTAACAAAAATATTTAATTTGAACATTTAACCTTCAATGTAAATTTTAATGAGGGCATTATATTTATTCTCACCTTATACGTATGGAAATCTAGACTCAAAGAGACTTAGCAACTGTTCTGAATTTGTACAGATAGTAAATTATACTGCTAAAATCCAATCCAAAGAATTTTAAACCTCTTCTTCTACACCATCACATTTTTGTAGTATATACTTTTTATAAGAAGGCTAAATTCCTTGAAATGCACTATCTCAATTAAAGCTCCTCACCATGTGCAATTTTGAATTCTGAGGATGGTACTTTGTTGCTACTGAGTATTGATAAAAATATTACAAGATAATCATAAGCCAATCTTACCCATGAGTAGTCTTTTGTATTATCAACAGTCCTTTAGATTTATCACCTATTTACCCTCTGGTGGAATTTGACATGCTCAAAATGAAGATCACTGAATAAATTAAGGAGAAAACTTGGCAGAAAATTTTGAGCTCACTAACTATATTTTTCTTCCCTCTAAATGTGGATCTATCAAGTCCCATCTGCCTGCTTTGCTTTCTGTTGTCATTGAACTGCTAGCTTTTAGAATTGTTTTCAATAGGTTATTTATTTGGAGATAATGTATTATTTCTCCTCATTATATAATGAAGATATCTTCATTATTTGAAGATAATGAAGATATCTTTGTTTTCTTACTAGATCTTCATTTGTTTTCTCACTAGATCTTATTAGAACATGCTTGGTTATTTTGATTTTATTTTTACCTGCAACAATTTTTTTGTAGAGAGATAATATTTTATGTTACTGGTTTTACTAATATATTTTTCTTGACTTATCTAGCTTTTGAAATATCTCTCTGCAGGCTATCATAGCGTATTGCTCCGAGCTGTGGTTGATGATTCTACCTGTGCACACCTCTCCAAGGGGGTTCCTCTACTGTTATCTCAAAAACACAGTATCATCTTTATTTTCTATTTCTTTTCCCTGCCTCTCAATTTTTTCCCAGAAAGTTCTCTCTGTTCCTAATTTTTTTTTTAAATTATGGCAAGGGTGGACTGAGGTGGAATGAGAACAATAACTATTGCATTCTTAATTATATACCGGTATAAATATTTTGTAGAGTTGGAAGTGTACTGTAAGTAAAGTGGGCCCATTGTCACTTCTATGAGGTGAAGCTATATTATATTTTCCCCAAGCAAACCTAGATAACATACATCTAGGCATGCGGTAAGTTATAATTAGAAGTTTCAAGCCTTCATCTTAGTCATGAAGAAACATTGGTTTAGACAACTGTGTTAAAACAACCCGTTCACATACATGAGGCACATGATTTTCTCACTTTTTTCCACATGTGAGACCAACTCATATATTTCATCTTCTATGCAAGCATTTCTTTTCAGATGTTTACTTGTTAAAGTCCTATATCCCATGTTTCCTATTCTGAGAAAGATTTTTTCTTACTCCCACTTCCCTGAAAGTGATATAAATCACCAACTTGTTTGAATAATAAACAAATAAAATGATATATAAATTTTCATTCCCTTCCTAGAAACGTGAATCTTATTACTCTGAATGCAGAGATATAATCTAATATTATCAATACAGACTTAGCAACCTCAGCTTTCTGAATCTGTTTGCATTTGTAATGTAATATTTCTTCAGAATTATTTTTAAACAGTCAAACTTATCTGTTTCACCATGCAGTGATGTGTGGCTCTGTATTTTAAGGATAATGAAATGAGTCTCTGCTAAGATACCTAAGTTCAGTAATACATGCATGTCCTTTGCCTCTTTAAGAGACTATGGCATGTAACAAAGTAGTTTCTGTATTATTATATGTTCAAAAGTGATGGCAATTAAATAAAAATTAACATTTGAAAAATATCAGGTGGCCAGCAATCATAAAAAGCATCACTTTCTTAAAAAATGAGAACCAAAAGGAATTCATAATTAACCTGGGACGATGCTGTGCATTTCTAGTCTGAATATAGCCATAGGGAATTACAGTTCACCATTTCCACTTTTAGCATTTTTACTTTGCAGTATTATGATTAGCATATGAATAAGACCTCAGACTATATACTCAAGTATTCTAAATTTATGCCAGTATCCTAAATTGGCATGTAAGAAAACATTGAGACAAGGTGTTTGCATGATATTTTATAACTAGGTACATTTGAAAAATAGAGTTCTTGTACAAAAAGTGGTGTACCTGTCTGCTAGCAAACAGAGTGGGAAAGAGAGAGAAAGAAAACTCAGTTGGACTAAACATAGTCTATCTAGACTCTGCCCTCTAAGGGTGTGGATGGTTGTATGGCATGTCCCGCTGGGTTTCCCTCTAAGGACACACCTCTTTCCATTGAAGCATTTCTTGAAATGATCTCAACTCTATAAAGACAGTCAGGACACCTGCTTGTGGTTTGGAATAATCTCCATTGGAAGGCTTTTTTGGTTTTTTGGCTATTGATTTTAAGGTATACAATGTGATGATTTAATATATATGTGCATCATGGTGTGATCACTACAATCAAGTTAATTAACACATCTGTCACCTCACATAATTACGAATTTTTTTTGGGGGGAGGCAGTGACAACACTTCATGTCCACTTTTTTAGCAACTTTAAAGTATACAATGCAATATTATTAAATGTCATTACCATGCTATACATTTTATCCTTGGAACTTCTTCCTCTTTTTTTTAATCCTCATTCGAGGATATGTTTATTGATATTAGAGAGCGAAGAAGGGAAAGAAAGGGAGAGAGAAACATCAACATGAGAGAGAAATGTCAATTGGTTGCCTCCCTGTACAGGCCCTGGCCAAGGATCAAACCTACAACCTAGGTCTGTGCCCAGACTGGGAATTGAACACACAACCTTTTTGGTGATGGGACCATGCTCCAACCAACTGACCCACCCAGCCAGAGCATCCCCGGAATTTTTAACTACAAGTCTGTACCCTTGGACCAACCTTTACCATTTCCCCCACCCACCAGCTCCTGACAACCAAATCTACTCTCTGCTTCTATAAGTTCAACTTTATTAGATCTCATATGAAAGTGAGACCAGTCAGTATTTGCTCAGTGGCTTCTCCCACCTAATATAACATCCTCCAGTTTGATTCATTTGTTGCAAACGGTAGGAATTCCTTTTCCAGTATGGCTAAACAGTATATTAATTTATAAATAATTATTATAAATAACAAATATTATTTAGTCATAATAAAAAAGAAAATGCATATTTTTCTTTATCTATTCATCCCTCAGTGGACACTTAGGTTATTTCCATAGCTTGGCTATTGTAAATAGTCTTGCAATAGGCAACATGGAATTACAGATACCTTTTTGAGATACTAATTTCATTTCTTTTGGATATATACCCAGAAGTGAGATTGTTGGATCATATTTTTAATTTTTTTTAGAAACCTCCATACCAGTTTCCATAGTGGCTGTACCAATATATATCCTCACCAACAGTGTACAAGAATTCCTTTTTCTCAACATCTTCATCAGCACTTACTATCCCTTGTCTTTATGATAATAGACATTCTAACAAGTGTGGCTGATATCTCCTTGTGGTTTTGATTTGCATTTTCCTGATGATTAGTGATGTTTAGGTACATGTACCTTTTCATGTACCTGTTGGTCATTGTATGTCTTTGCAAAATATATCTACTCAGGATGTTTGCCCATTTTATGTTTGTTTTGTTACTAAGTTGTATAAACTCCAAGTACATTTTAACCTCTTATCAGACATATAATTTGCAAATATTTTATCCATTCCATAGGTTGTGTTTTCATCTTGTTGATGGTTTATTTTGCTATACAATTTTTTTTTTTTTAGTTTTAGGTAGTCTCACTTGTTTACTTTTTTATTCTGTTGCCTTTTCTTTTATCATTTCCAAGAACAATGTCATTTGTCTTCTGTTGTTTTCTAGGAGTGTTGTGGTTTCAGGTACTTAAGCCTTTCCTCCTTTCAAGTTAATTTTTGGTATGGTGTAAGGTAAGGGTCCAATTTCATTCTTTTGCACGGGATATGTAGTTTTCTCAACACCATTTACTGAAAAGGCAATCCAGTCCCCAATACCAAAAGGAGGATAACAACCAATCTAAAATCAATAAACAACCAAAAGCACCAGAAAATCAAACTGCATGGAACTCTGACAACCAAGGAATTAAAGAAAAATAAACCAGAACAACCAGACCAGTAAAGCAGCAAACCATATGGGCTGACTCAGAAAAACTGCGGTGAGGCAGTGAACCGAGTGGGTGGGGCTGGCTGAAGGAGAAACTGAGACTCAGAGGTGGCTGTGGACTACAGCGGTTGCCACAGTGGGAGAAACTCCCAGTCTCACACTAGAATCCGTCCATTGGACAGTGCACTAGAGATGAGCAGGCCAGCCGCGCTGTTCCCTCTCTGGCCCCTCCCCCACAGACAGTGCCACAGCACAGCAAAGAGGATCACCCTGCCCCGGGTGAAAACCTAAGGCCCCACCCTCTTATAACTTAACAGGTGTGCAGAAACAAAGAAATAGGGCCCAAATGAAAGAACAGAGCAAAACTTCAGAAAGAGAACTAAGCAATGAGGAAATAGCCAACCTATCTGATGGGGAATTTAAAGCCCTGGCAATCAAAATGCTCACAGAACTGATTGAGCTTGATTGAAAAATGAAAAAACAAATGAAGGATACCCAAAGTGAAATAAAGCCAAATATTCAGGGAACCAGTAGTGACAGGAAGGAAACCAGGACTCAAAGCAATGATTTGGAAAAGAAGGAAAAAATAAACATCCAACTGGAACAGAATGAAGAAACAAGAATTGAAAAAAGTGAAGAGGGTCTTACAAACCTCTAGGACAACCTGAGACGTTCCAACATCCAAATTATAGGGGTGCAGGAAAGAGAAAAGCAGCAGCAAAAATTGAAAAGTTATTTGAACAAATAACGAAGGAAAACTTCCCCAATCTGGTGAAGGAAATTGACTTCCAGGAAGTCCAGGAAGCCCAGGGAGTCCCGAAGCAGTTGGACCCAAAGAGGAACACACCAAGGCACATAATCATTAAGTTACCCAAGATTAAAGATAAGAAAAGAATCTTAAAAGCAGCAAGAGAAAAGGAGAGAGTTACCTACGAAGGAGTTCCCATAAGACTATCAGCTGTTTTCTCAAAAGAAACCTTGCAGGCAAGAAGGGACTGGAAAGAAGTATTCCAAGTCATGAAAGGCAAGGACCTACACCCAAGATTACTCTATCCAGCAAAGCTTTCATGTAGAATGGAGGGGCAGATAAAGTGAACCCCAGATAAAGGAGTTCATCATCACCAAGCCATTATTATATGAAAAGTTAAAGGGACTTATCTAAGAAAAGGGAGATAAAAAATATGAACAGTAAAATGACAACAAACTCACAACTATCAACAAATAAACCTAAAAGAAAAGAAAAACAATGAAAACAAAAACTAAGCAAACAACGGAACGAGAACAGATTCAGAGAAATGGACATCACATGGAGGGATTTCAGTAGGGAGAGCGGGGGGAGGAATACGGGGAGAAAGGTACAGGAAAAAAGAAGCATAATTAGTAGGCATAAAATCGATGGGGAGAGATAAAAATTGTATGGGAAACAGAGGACTCAAAGAACTTATATGTACAACCCGTGGACATGAACTAAGGGTGGGGGGAATGCTGGAGAGTTGGGGGGGGCAGGATGGAAGGGGGATAAAGGGAGAAAAGTTGGGAAAACTTTAATAGCATAATTAATAAAAAATTCTTAAATAAACAAACAAGTGAATGAGAAAGTATCCCTTTTAGCACTACACCTCTGTTATTGATGATGTGTTCACATCAACTTTATCATTTATTAAGAAACATGTTGGGCATCTCTTATAAGCAAGAAAATACCTGATGTGCAAAGAAGTAAAACACATGGTGCTTGCCCTTTGGAAACATACAAGTGATTATAGAAGACAAAACAGGTCCTAAGCAAACTTGTATTCCTTAGTAGCAGTATGTGTTGTATAGCACTGGTCAAAAAAGTTTCTGGTTTGGAATTTGAAATATAAATGACCAGTCACTTTGCAGAAGCAAAAATATGACACTTCTGGTTAGCTCAAAATTATACATCAACTGCAATTGGAAAGTGCTGGGCCTTTTAAACCTCCTTCCATTTTCCATTGGTGCTTTTTAGAGTAATAAGATGACTGGGTCTCAGAATGCGGGTTTGCTGCAGGCAGCATCATACATCAGACACTTTATGGTCCACCTATTTCCTGATCAAAGGAGAAGTTCCAAACCCATTTTCATCAATGTTTGCAGATGCTCTCCCCCTCCAAATGACTTTTTAAGTATTCAGACACAGCAATCTGGCTCTTCCTCTGGGTAGTGATCTTCTCTTCTGGCTACAAGAATAGTTACATGCTTCAGTAGAAAGACCTTCCAAAGACTGTACATTTTTAAATAAAAATATTATTTTATATTCAATGCACATGACCTCGACACTAAGATGATCATCAATAAAAAATGTGATGATTCCTCTCTCTTATTTATGGAAACCAAGGATGGGAAGGAGGGAGACTTGGATGTGGTTCCTGGGACAGTTTCAAGAGACAAGTACCACTGACGACTGGAGGAAATATCTTTGTCTCAAACATTATGCCACAAGGAGTGCTTGAAACTCAGCTGCGCACAGTGGGAGATGGGAGCTCTCAGAAGAGGCAGATGGAGCAACGTGAGGAAGCTAGGAAGCAGGAGCTTCAACTCCACTTCGAACTATCTTCATCCCCCACTTTTCACACAGCCCACGAGATTCTGAGTTTGTTTATTGCTTGTTATTTTCTGAAATTAAAAGCATGGAGTTATTACCAAGAGAGGACATCAAGCTTTCTGCTGGATGCCACCTTCAACGTTGCCATTTAAGCCCCAGAAGAGCAGAGTCACAGTGAACTGTCAGCATGGTTTTTGGAGTCGGTGTGAGGCCAGGTTGCTCATGGAACTTCAACCTTGCTGAAGGAATCATCTATTTTCTTCTTTTTCTTGTGTGTATTCTCTGGTTCAGAATACCACACACTATTGCCAAGAATGAGGAGGAAATATTTCCCACCATTTCTAATCTTCTTGAGTGGAACCAATTTATTTTGTGCTGAATGGGGGTGCTCATAAGCCAAAAGGTAGCCCTGGGACTCGATTGAGATATGAAGGGAAATTGAAGCATAATAAAGCCCCATGCATGATGGTTTGCACTAGAACCATAATTACTGCATAAGATGTTCTTACATAGACAGGTGCAGGTAATTAAGCAACACATGGACAATTTTTCAGTCCCTTAGCCATTTCCAAGGGAGCTGGGATAGTGCCAGACTCAACAGACAAACCTTACTAGATGGGATCAGGAATGAAGAACTTCCACTTCATTGTCCTGTCTCATATGAAAAATAAAAATGTAACTTTGTTATTTTAACTGAGTGTGAAATTTATCCCTTGTATCTGATGGGGCTGGTTACCTTCTGGAATATTGTTTGCCATAATACACGATGTATTCAATTAAAATTAAAGTTAGGGTTAAAAATAAAGTATTAAAATTTCAAAGTTTCCTGGGATGTGAAATTTATTAATAAAAGTATAATGCACTAACAGACTGATAAATTTCAAAGTGTAAGTGATATTAACAAATAGTAATATTCAGATATTATGTGCTTCATTTAAAAAATATTAAACTATTTTTAAAATTTTCAGTTACAGTTGACATTCAATAATGTATTAGTTTCAGGTGTGCAACGTAGTGATTAGACATTTATGTAACTTGTGAAGTGAACACCCTGATAAGTTTAATAGCCTTCTGACATCATACATATTTATCATAATATTATTGATTAGGTGCCTTTTGTTGTTCTTAAAATCCCTGTGACTGTTTTTATAACTGGCAATTTTCACATTTTAATCTCTTCCTATTTTTTACTCACCCCCCAACTTGGCAATCATCAGAATGTTTTCTATATTTATGAGTTTGTTTCAGTTTCTTTTTGTTCATTTATTTTTTTATAGTCCAACATATAAGTGGAATCATATGGTATCTGCCTTTCTCTGTCTGACTTATTTCACTTAGTATGATACTTCATAGGTCCATCCATGGAGTCGCAAATGGCAAGATTTTATTCCTTTTTATGGAGGAGTAATATTCCATTGTATATATGCACCACTTCTACATTTATTTGTCTATCAATGAACATTAAGGTTGCTTCCATATATTTTTTTTCTTTTTTTTTAATTGCTGGTCAAGTACAGTTGTCTCCATTTTCCTGCCTCCATTTCCCCTGCTACACTCACCCCACCTCCCACCCTCAATCCTTCTTTGCTATTGTAAATAATGCAACTAACATAGAGATGCATATATCTTTTCAAATTAGTGTTTTAAGTTTCTTCTGATAAATACTCAGAAATGGAATTGCTGAGCACTTGTTTGTCTCTTGTTATAGCCTTTATTTTAAAAGGCTATTTTGTCTGATATAAGTACTGCTATCCTGCTTATTTTCATTTTTATTTGCATGAAATATATTTTCCCATTCCTTTACTTTCACTTTGCATGTCTTATAATCTGAAGTGGGTCTCTTATAGATACCATACATATGGGTCTTGCTTTCTTATCCATTCATCCACCCTATGTCTTTTGATTGAAACATTTAAAACATCTACATTTAAAGTAATTATTGCTAGGCATGTAGTTATTGCCACTTTATTATTCATATTTTTATTTTTCTCTCTTTTTTTCTTAAAAATGTGCCTTTAACATTTCTTATAGTACTGGTTTGGTGAACTCCTTTATCTCTCCTCTGATTTTAAATTTTAGCTTTGCTGGGTAGAGTAATCTTGATTGTAGATCCTTGCTTTTCATCACTTTGAATATTTTGTGCCAGTCCTTTCTGGCCTGAAATGTTTCTGCTGAGAAAGCAGCTAACAGTTATGGGAACTCCCTTGTAGATAACTAACTGCTTTACTCTTCTTGATTTTAAGATTCTCTTTTGTCTTTCATTTTTGACTGGGCCTCTTTGGGTTCATCTTCTTTAGGACTCTCTGGACTTCCTAGACTTGTATATCTATTTCCTTCACCAGATTAGGGAAACTTTTCTACTCTTATTTCTTCAACTAGATTTTCAACTTATCGTGTTCTCTCTTTTGCTTCTATTTCCCTATTATGTGAGTGTTAGTATACTTGCTGTCTTACAGGCTTCTTTAACTATGTTCATTTTTTAATTCTTTTTTCTCTTTACTGTTGGGTGTTTTTTATTACCTTGTGTATCAAATCACTGATTTGATCCTCTGTTTCTTCTATTCTACTGTTGATTTCATTTAAAGTATTCTTCATTTCAGATGGTGTATTCTTCATTTCTGACTGATTTTTTTATTTTATATTTTCATGTTTCTCATCTTTGTTAAAATTCTCACTTTGGCACAGCTGGTGTAGCTCAGTGGATTGAGCGCGGGCTGGGAACCAAATGGTCCTGGTTCGATTCCCAGTCGGGGCACATGCCTGGGTTGTGGGCCAGGTCCCCAGTGAGGGCAATATGAGAGGCAACCATACATTGCTTTCTCCCTCTCTTCCTCCCTTCTCCTCCCCCTAAAAATAAATAAATAAAATCTTTAAAAAAAAATTCTCACTTTGTTCAGGTATCCTTCCTTTACATTCATTGAGCATCTTTATAACCAGTGTTTTGAACTCTACATCTGGTAGATGGCTTGTCTCTGTTTTGTTTAGTGGTTTTTCTGGAGCTTTGTTCTATTTTTTCATTTGGGCTATGATTGTATCCTCATTTTTACTGCCCCCATGTGTTTTCTTCTATGTATTAGGTAGAGCTGCTATGTCTCTACTGCTTGGTAGAGTCGCCATATGCAACTCTATGGGACTCCTCCCTGGTGCAGTCTCCCTGGTCACCTGAGCCATATTTTCCAGGAATGTCCCTTGTGTGGTTTGTGTGTGCCCTCCTGATGTAGTTGAGCCTTGCTTGCCGTTGGCATGTCATTGGCAGGGACTGACCTGCTTGCTGATTGACTATGAGGGATGGCCATGACTACTGTGGAAGAGCTGTTGTTCAGGGGCTGACACCATGGAGCAGGATTTGCTTTAGTGGGGCATTGGTGCCTGCCATGTCTACCCTTTGGATGTGTCATTTATGGAAGTTGTTAGATGGTTTTCTGGTATGATCTGAAGCTGGCCACCATGTGTTTTGTTTTTGGGGCCTTCTGGCAAAAGCTCTGATGCAAGCTAAAATTAGTCACTGTCTGTGCCCACCCAGCCTGTGGCCTCTGAGTATGAGCTACAAAATGATACGCAGGTAGTTATCACTTGTGCTTGGGTTGGAGGTGCTGGGAAGAGGTTAAACTCCAAACTGAGGCTGTTGCCACCTGTGTCAGATTTGGGACCAATTAGCAACAGGTAAAGAATTCAGTGAGGCCAGATACTGCTTGCTTGTGGTTTGTAAATCTTTGAGAAATTTTGGAAAGTGAAGCAGGACCTGAGATAGGGCATTTGTATTGAAAAGCTACTCGAAGTGGCTTGGGCAGGCCTGCAAACTGGATGGAGTCAGGTCTCAGGAAATCAATAACGCTGGATGAAAGGTTTTAGCCACTTTGATGGAGACTCAGCCTTGGTGCTCACCAGCGCCTGCAGGATGGGTAGTAGGTAAGACTCAAGAGGAACAATGACATCTTCCATAATTCTGTTTGCCAGAAAGCTGCCCCTCCAACCCTTTCCCTGAAGGCAGACAATTCAGTTTCTTCTAATATATTGACATTTTTCAATCTGCTGCCCCATAACTACAGCTCAGAGCAAGTGAGTTCATCCAGGAGTAAGTCTGTGCACAGGTCCTTAAGCAGAATGCTTGGGACTCCAGAAGCCCTCCATCTTACTCAGCAATAACCCCCACTAGTTTTCACAGCCAGAAGTTATGAAGACTTCTCTTTTCAGCACTGGGACCCTGGTTTGAGGAATCAGGTTTAGGGCTGGGACCGCTTGCTGCTCAGGTGGGGGCCTCCACAAGCAAGATGTGCCTCTCATTTCTTAAACTCCCTGCCCATTCTGCATCTCTGCCTTTCCTCCCAATCTCAAGGTGGTTTCTTTTGTCCTTATGTCCTATATCATTAGGTATAGGACAACACTGCAACAAATTGAGCCACCTGGCCAGGGCAAATACACAGTTTTGGTACTTATGGGTAGGTAAATTATACAACTGGTTATGTTTAGAAAATAGTTGGGAGATCATAGTGAATCAACAACAGTGAGGGGATTGACTGAGGGAATTGGGGGTGGGCTGGGTAGTGGAGGGCAAAGGTGGAAAAATTGGGACAACTGTAATATCATAAACAATAAAATCTTTAAATTAAAAAATGTTGGATCTCAACCTACAATTAAATTTTTTTAAGATTTCCATTAACAGTATCAGCCTGATATCAAAGTTATAAAATGCTACTATTAAAGCATATTGATTCTTTTCACTAAAGAATAAAAACGTATCTTAGAATCTTGGGTCCTTTTACAGCCCTCTGGTAGGAATTGCCTGAATATTTGTTATGGGTTGATTTGCATCCCCAAATTCTTATGCTGAAATCTTTACCCCCAGCACATCAGAATGACTGTGTTGAAGATAAGGCCCTTAAAATTAGGCCATTTGGCTGGACCCAAATCCAATCAGACTTGCATACGTATTACTAAAGAAAATTAGGACAGACACACACAGAGGAAAGACAAAGGATGGATGTAGTGAAAAGATGGCTATCTGCAAGCCACAGAGAAAGGCCTAGGAAATCAGTCATGGTAACACCTTGATCTTGGATTTCTAGCTTCCACAATATTGAAAAAATAAATATCTATTTTTTAAGCTGCCTAATCTGTGGTATTCTCTAAAGGTAACCTTTGAAAACTAGTATAATGCTTCATGACCATATTTATGAAATTAAAAAAATAACTCTTACAAGTTGACAAGGATATAACTTAGAGATAATAAATGAAACAGGTTACATTTTTAAGAACCTTGAATATACAAACTTAATTTTTATTTAATTAATATATAATAAATACTATAGACATTATATATTAATTAATATATATTTAAATATGTTTCTATTTATAAACATAAAACAAATTCAGCTTTTGTCAATTCCAATACAGATAGAACAACTGATAGTAGATAATTATTTTGGATACGTGATTATTAGGTCCTTTTTATTATTCTCTAATTTGGGTCTATAAAACCATGAAATATAAAAGAATAGAGTACAAAACAAAAAATTAATTTGAAAACTAGGGCTGTATTTTGCCTCTGCCAGTAACTTGTTATATGTCATTTGGAAATTCAGTTATTCAGTTATTCTCTCTGGGTCTCAGTTTCTCTATCTCCAAAGTAAGGGGGTTGAACTAGATAAAGTAACTGAGGTCCCTTCTCACATTAGTGTTTTATTGCTATGGCTGAACAAAGCAGTAACAGTGAAAATAGAATTTTTGAAGAAAGAAAATATGGATATTTTTCCTGGAAAATATATAAACATCTTACTCAAGAACTCATTGTAAAAGAAAGAAATTCTATTGCTATGATGAAGACACTGACCCAGTGTTCTGTTATTTCATAGAAATGAGGAGTACAAATGGGTTTCTGTAAGAAAAAAAATCAATTGGAGGAAAAGACAATAGATTTAATCTTGAAGGTGTTTAAACACTGAAGTAGACTACAAAGCAACACTACGTGACTCTCTTCTTTGGATACCTTTTAAAGTAATATAACCACTTATTAATTTGGTCTTTTAATAAACATTTCATGTACTTACTATGTGTTAAACAAGATGTCAGGTGCTAGGTATAAATTAGTGAGCAAAAACAGAAACACGTCCTTGATGTCATCCTTACATAGAAGACAGAGTAGCAATCAAGTCAACACGAACATAAAAGCAAAATTATTTGAGGAATATATATCTGAGGCTATACATCCAATGAGGGGCTTGGATGGGAAGTTTGGGAAGGCCCCATGAAGACTTGGAGCTATTTGGTCTGGCAATAGACAGCAGCACAAAGACCCTGCTAGTCTCATGTACCACATATAAACTCCCCTTCTTTTTTCTTAGCAGAATACTGGTAAGCTTTTCTTCCTTTTTCTGGCCATTATGTGCTCAACTAAGTAATTAACTTCCATCCTTTGTTATAACAAAGAGTACATATAAAGCAAATTTCTCATTCCTGAGAAGTAATTAGAACACTGATGGTAATTTCTCCAAAAACTTTATTTTTGAAACAGGTGCTGCACTTCTCTCTTGGTCACATAGTTTTTTTCTACCTGAAATAGATGTACAATGTTTGTTTTTAATTATATTTGATTGTTTATGCTATTATATTTGTCCCATTTTCCCCCTTTAAACGCCCCCACACTGACTCCCCCCATTCCCTCAGGCAATCGTCGCACTGCTGTCTGTGTCCGTGGGTCCTGCAGACGTGTGCTTTGGCTAACCCTATGCTGTAATTTGAGTCCCTATGACTATCCTGTAACTACCAATCTGTACTTTTTAATTCCTTCACCTTTTTCTCCCATCCCTGTGGCTCCCCTCCCTCGGGCGACCATCAAAATGTTCTCTGTATCTATGATTGTGTTTCTGTTCTGCTTGTTCATTTATTTTGTTTTTTAGCTTAAATTATTGATAGATATGTATTTATTACTATTTATTGTTCATATTTTTATCTTGGTTTTTTTAAAGAATATCCTATAAGATATTCTTCCTTAAGAATATCCTTAACATTTCCTATAATAATGATTTGGTGATGATGTACTCTTTTATTTTTTTTTCTTGTCTAAGAAGCTCTTTATCTGTCCTTTGATTCTAAATGATAGCTTTGCTGGGTAGAGTCATCTTGATTGTAGGTCCTTGCTTTTGATCACTTCGAGTATTTCTTGCCAATCCGTTCTAACCTGCCAAGTTTCTTTTGAGAAATCAGCTAGCATTCTTGTGGGCACTCTCTTGTAGGTTACTAACTGCTTTTCTCTTGCTAAAAGAACTTTTAAGGTTCTTTCTTTGTCTTTAACCTTTGGTATTTTAATTATGATGTGTCTTGGTGTAGGCCTCTTTAGGTTCATCTTGTTTGGGACTCTGCATTTCTGAGACTTGTATGTCTACTTCCTTCAAAATTAGTGAGGTTTTCTGTCATTATTTTTTCAAATAGGTTTCCAATTTCTGACTCTCTCTTTTCTCCTTCCAGCACCCCCATCATGTGACTGTTGTTGCACTTGAAGTTGTCCCAGAGGCTCCCTACACTATCCTCTGGTTCTGATTGGTTGTTCGTTGTTGTTATTTCATATTTTAATTCACTGATTTGCTTCTTGGATCCATCTCCTTTACTGTTGATTCCACGTACATTGTTCTTCATTTTAGTTAGTGTATCCTTTTTTTCAGATTCATTCTTTTTTATTATTTCCAAGCCCTTTCTTATGTGTTGAAGTTCTCACTAAGTTTACTGAGCATCTTACAGTGTTTTGAACTCTGGATCTAGTAGTCTGCTTGTCTCCATTTTGATTAGTTCAGTCTATGGAATTTTGCTCTATTCCTTCATTTGGTCCATGCTTCTTGGTCTCTTCATTTTGGCAACCTCCCTGTGTTTGTTTCCACATATTAGGTAGAACTGCTACAACTCCCTGGTTTAGTAGAGTGTCCTAATGTAGTAAGTGTTCTGTATGGTCCAGAGACACAGCCTCCCCTATCACCAAAGGTGGGCACTTTAGGTGTGTCCACAGTGTGGGCTAGGTACACTCCTTTCCTGCAGCTGAGCCTTGATTGCTGTTGGCAGGTCAATGGGAAATATTTACCAGGCCAACAGCTGCAAGGACTGGCAGTGACCACTGACCACCTGCCTCTGACCACCATGGAGGATCAGCTGTGCAGGGGCCCACTTCACAGAGCAGCACTTACTTCACCAGAACTCTGGTACCCAATGAGTCCACCCCTCGAGTGTGTCACTTGTGGGGGTTGTTGGATGGTGGTGCTCCAAAATGGTCATAGCTGTTCATTGGGTGTGCAGGCTGTGGTGTCTCCCAAGAGGTGCAGACCAAGGTCAGCCACCCACTGTGTTCTTTCCTGGGCCACCCAAATAAGCTATAAAGCAGTCTGAAGTTGACTTCTACTTGTGCTGGGCTTGGAGGTGCCCAAGCAAGTCAAATCTGTAAACCAAGGCCAACTGCTTTGCTTCTAGAGTTGGGCCTGGGGCCACCTAGGCATAGGGCACATTTAGGCTAGGGTACTCTGTTTAAGAGAATTTAGGAAAATCGGAAGCCTGATCCAAGACAAGCCATTTGTATGGAAAAGCTATTGGAAACAGCCTGGGTGGGCCTGAGAGTTGGGTGGGTCAGAGCCTCAGGGAATCACCAGGATGGGGAAAACAGTGTGGGCCAGGAAGATGGAGACTCAGATATGGTACCCACCTTCCATCCCTGTGGCTTTATGGGAGGAGCACTCAGAAAAGGAACAATGTCATCTGCTAACACTTTTATTTGGGAGAAAGCTGCCCCATAGCTCTCACCCTGATGCTGAACAATTCAGTTCCTCACAGTTGCATCTCTGATGCCTCTTAAGCTGCTGCTCCTGTGCTGGAGCTCAAAGGGAATGAGTCTGAGTAAGTCTATGCATGAGCTCTTTGAGAGGGACTGCCAGGGAGTCCAACAGTTTCTGTCTTCCACAGCCTCTATCTCCACAAGTTTTTGCAGCCAGAAGTTATAGCACTTCTCTTCCTGGCACTGGAACTCTGGGTTGGAGGTCCTGTTGTGTGGCTGGGACTCTTGCTCTTGAGTTAACCCTCCCAATTTTTATCTATCACACGTGGGTGTGGGACCAGCCCATTTTGCATCCTGCCCTCCTACCCATCTGGATGTAGTTTTTTTTAAGTGTATTTTATTGATTATGCTATTAGAGTTCTCCCTTTTTTTTCTCCCCTTGACCTGCCTTCACCCAGTGACCCCCTTCCCTTGAGCATTCCCCCTTAGTTCCTGTCCATGGGTTGTACATATAAATTCTTTAGCTTCTCCATTTCCTATACTATTCCTAACCTCCTCCTGTCTATTTTGTACCTACCAGTAATGTTTCTTATTCTCTGCCCCCCCCATTCTCTCCCCACTCTCCCCTCTTCCCCTCCCTGATAATAGCCCTCCATGTGATCTCCATTTTTGCTGTTCTGTTCTTGTTCTAGTTGTTTGCTTAGTTAGTTTTTTGTTTTTGTTTTTTAGATTCATTTGTTGATAGTTGTGAGTTTGTTGTCATTTTACTGTTCATAGTTTTAATCTTTTTTTCCTTAGATAAGTTCCTTTAACATTTCATATAAAAAGGGTTAGGTATAGTTTCTTTTATTTCCTTAGTTGCACGACTATCATTCAGCTCAATTTCTGATGGTTCTGAATGATGGTTGTATTGATGTGGTTGTGCAAGGAGACAGTGTGTTCACCTATGCCGCCATCTTGAACAAAAGCTGGTTAAGTCAGAGATGCAATGTTTGGAGGTACAAGGACCATTTTGTGACAGAGCAAGGTCAGAACATTTTTTCATTTATTTCCCAGTGTAGGAAGGTAATAATTTATCTGAGCAGTAAAACTAGATGGAATTACCATTCAAAATCTTGATTCCAAATATTAGGCAAAAATCTATAGAAATTCTTCACAAGCTTCCACCAGATGATTCATCAAAGCTGTCCACATCTTCTAAAATTAATATTGGTGGATATTTTGAATTGAACCATGATGTAGTGTAGCTGTACTCTTCTGATCCTGCAGGAATGGTTATTCATTTATTAAATGTCAGCTTTATTTCCTGCTAAGCCTATTGTCAGATGTACTTGGTATTATAATTATGTTATTTAGCTACATTCTACATAAAACAATGAAGCAGGAGTGTTAAGAGAAGTTTCAGGTTTTACTAATAAAAACTAAATCAAATGATTATAAAATGCAATGATTTAAACTTGCTGTAAATATGTCCTAATGCAATGTTAAAAATTTAGGACAAGCATAGTAAAAACCAAGAAACATTTTGTACTCAAATTGCTATACAAGGGTCTTCATGATATTCATTATTCCATTTAAAAGAAAAACTGGGAATTATGAAGGATGACATGTGTGTTTTTGTTTGAAAGACCACAGCAAAATAAAAGAAACTTCAACTACGCAACTGATATTCAGAGAAATATCATATTCAAAGATTAGCAAAAACAAAATGTGTGTTTATATGCTTTAGGTTTAACTGTGAAGGTAAATGTATGTGTGTTTCATTTTTTTTGGTTTTGTAGCTTAAATGACTTCTGTAATTAACTCACCAGATCTAATGAAGTGACAGTGACATATTGAGTGAGCTTGTATTAGACTATTATTTTAATCAGCATTTACTCAATTTTAAGAATGAAAATGCTGACATAATGACTGAATCTAATCCGTTTCTTCGGGTCAATATGCTAGTTGTTTATGGGTGAAATTATGACTTAAGGGTTAAATGAGGTTTTGGTTTTATTTCTGCTTTGCAATACCTAACCAGCATTTTGTCTAAAAACACTATGTACAAACAGCAGGCATCAATTATGAACTGTATTTTCTGTGAATATTAACTCACATTGGCCTATATTCTTTCATCATGTAACATATCCCCTGAAAAAATCTAGGCACTTCAGAAGTGAATTAATTCTTCTGGGCTAAAGTGGTAGTATTCAGTATCCTAAACAATTTATACAGACATGAAACGCTAAATTTATCCCATGTACCAAATGATACACTAAAGTCCTGCAAGAGTTAATTATCATCTGAATGCCAACTTGATATAAACTATTTTTATTATTTGCTACACACTTTTAATAGGAGCACAAAATAGCAATTTTCCATAAACAAAAAACATAGGATAACAGAGAAGCACCCGAAAGCCTGCCTAATTGTATATGAGGTCCTTAAAATAGCTGAGTTTTGGTAGTCTATTGCAACGGCTGTTCCCTTCAGCTACAGAGCTGGGACATGATGCACAGATTTAACAGTAGCCGCAAAATGGCTGCCATTCACTACACCTGTGTGAAGTTATTTATATCATGGTTTATTGCAACAATGTTGGGTCCAGTAACCATCAGATAATTTAATCTCCTATGACTTCCCTAGAATTCAACACCACTCCAGCATTCTCTCACATAATCAGTTGAAATATAGCTGCCCAAGGAGGAACTCTGCCACATTATGCTTGCAAAATCCTGGTAGAATCTATTTATCTGATCTTGAGTGAATCTATAGAAAATGTTGACAATGATGTGTAAGTGTGTATATTTTAATCCAGAAGTGACTGTGCTCCTCTAGGTAGCCTCTGTTCTCAAATAATAGTAACTGAATTTATTTAAAAAGTAAATATATACCATAAAGTTCTAATGAGCACAACAGATTTGAGGTCTGGCTATACATGTAGTGAATGGTTGAGTGAGTACATGTGTATACACAGACACATGTGGGGTGGGAAGATGATTTTGGATGTAATTTTCCATAATTTTGTCCCTTTTTTAAGCATTTGGCCATCTTTTGTTTATTGTCATAGCCATACATGAATTGATAATGACAGGAGCCTTTAAAATTAGAATTAAAAAGAAAAACATTTAAAATTAAAATTAACGTGTTCAGGCATGTAAACCCAAGTTATTGTTCTAATCAGAGAAGTTATATTTAGGTACCACATAAAACCTTGTAAAATGGCTACAGTAATTTGGATGAGAAGTGTTAAGTCAGTCAGTCTCCTTCCTGAAATTCACATGCTTTGAAATGTCAGTATATCTCTTTTTTTGAATATTTTATTTATTTATTTTTAGAGAGAGAGGAAGAGAGGAGAAAGAGAGGGAGAGAAACATCAATGTGCGGTTGCCTCTCACGCGCCCCCCACTAGGGACCTGGCCTGCAGCCCAGGCATGTGCTCTGACTGGGAATCCAACCTGCGACCCTTTGGTTCACAGGTCTGGGGCTCAATCCCTGAGCCACACACACTAGCCAGGGCTGAAATGTCAATATCTCTTGACTCAAATAGAAAGATGTCTAAAGTGAGCTCTCTTAAAATCTTTGAGGCTCAGAATATTAATTAATAAGATTTTTTCTTACAGAAATAACTTCTAAAATGTAATTGTGAATTTATACATGTCGTATTTAATGTTTATGGCATTACCATTTTAGCGACATAATCACGATCCCCATGAAAGTATTTTACAGACATCTTAACCAGATAAATAGGTATAAATAGAATTGTCCAATTACTTGAATAGTACAAGTTTTTTATTGCATCAAAAAGAGTATAGATATTGTTAGATACTGGCTTCATGAGTGCAATTTGAATCTACTTTTGAGGACAAGTATGTAACAAAACCAATATAAATGTAAATATAATTTTTTTCACAGTCAAGAACCACATATGAAACAAGACAATGTGAAAACTTTTTGTGAAGAAAATAATAAATACTTCATGAAATCAAGTTTTTAAAATGTTATGCCATAATAATGCTCCAAATAAGAAAATTAGCAGGCATATTTATAAGTAAACACTTATAAAGAGCAATTAGTATTATCTCATCTGAATCAAATTTAGTCCCAATTTCTTTTGAGTAGATAATCAGTTATAATCATGGATTTGTTGTTTCTGTACCATTTTTTGTACACAGATGATAATTAAATACATAAAAATAAGAATAGCCTTCTATGAAGAAGATACAATATGAGAACAGAGGGCCAAAACAGAACTCTTAATAACACCAAGAAGAGATAGAATGTGAAGGTGTGTAGAAAACCTGGATCATTCAGGGTCAGGGAGGTTTATGGAAAATTTATTAATAATTGCCAAAACATGGAAGCAAACAAGATAACTTTCAGTAAGTAAGTAGATTTTTTAAAAGAGAGAGAGAGAACTGTGGAACAGGCAAACAATAAAATGAGCAATTGGCCATGAAAAGACATGGAGGAATTCTCCAGGTATAAACCTAGGTTAAAGAAGTCAATCTGAACAGAATAAATATTGTGATAACAACTACTGTATGACATTCTTAAAAAGGAAAAACAATGGGGAAAGAAAAGACCAGTGGTCGCCAGGCGTTAGGGAGGAAGGAAGGATGAGGAGATGGGGACAGGACTTTTACTCTGTATAATAATATGGTGGATAAATGGCACTGTCCATGTCAGAACCCACAGTACAACCCCAAGAGTGAACCTTAATGTGAATTGACTTTGGGTGATAATTATGTACCAATTAAGATTCATCAATTATAACAAATGTGCTATTCTGGCAGGAGATGTCAATAGTGCGGAAGGCTGTATGCGTTTTTGTTGGGGGGAGGGATTAGCAATGTACAGGAAATCTCTGTACTTTCTGCTCATATTACTGTGAATTTAACACTGCTCTAAACAAATAAAGTAAAAAAAAAAAGAAAGTGGTTCTCAATATGAAATACTTTTCAGTCCTCAAATAAGATCTGAAACTCAGTATTGTTCATAAGATCCAACCACAGTGATGCCTGCAGTGACTTTGGCACTCACAGTCACAGCAGAGCAATATGAATGAAAGTCAGGTTGCAATGGAAAGATGTGTGGGTTTTTTCCAATGGGAAATTTGAACATATTTAAGTTTTTAAAGCCGATATAGGAGAGCCTAAGCATATTGTAATAATAATCCTCTATTAACAATATAGGAGGGAGGAGAGAAAATCAAGAATTTAGACTATTTCAAGTTTAGCAGCCAGCCTCCAAGATTGCCTCCAATGATTTCTACCCCCTACTGTTCACACCTTTATGTAATTGCCTCCATTTTACTGGGGTTGTTCTGTGTACCAAAGGAAAGTAATAAAAGTGATGTTATATCACTTCTGAGGTTATTTTTATTTTTTATTGTATTTTTACTATTACTGTTTATCCCTTTACACTCCCTCTTACCCCTGCAATCACCACACTGCTGTCCATGTCCATGAGTCTTTTTTACTTTTTGCTCAATCCTTCCACCCTATAACCCCATCCCCTCCACAGCTGCCAGCCTGCTCTCTACCTATGAGTCTGTCTCTGTTTTGCTTACTAGTTCAGTTTGTTCATTGGATTCCACATATGAGTGAAATCATATGGTACCTGTCTTTCACTCACTGGTTTATTTCACTCAGTATAATGTTCTCCATGTCTATCCATGTTGTTGCAAAGGGTAAATTTTTCTTCTTTTTTACAGCCAAGTACTATTCCATTGTGTAAATGTCCCATAGTTGTTTTATCCACTCATCTACTGATGGACACTTGGGCTGCTTACATGTCTTGGCGATTCTAAATAACACTGCCATGTACATAGGGATACTTGAGTTCTTTGAATTAGTGTTTTGGGTTTCTTCAGATAAATTCACAGAAGTGGGATTGTTGGGTCAAGATCCATTTTTAATTTTTTTAAGCATGTCCATACTGCTTTCCACAGTGGCCACACCAATATGCATTCTCACCAACAGAGCAAAAGGGTTCACCTTTCTCCACATCATCCCCAGCACTTCTTCCTTGCTGACTTATTGATGGTAGGGATTCTGACCAGCATGAAGTGATGTCTCATTGTGTTTTTTTTTTAAACATTTTATTTTTATTTATTTTTAGAGAGAGGGGAAGGGAAAGAGAAAGAGAGGGAGAGAAACAGCAATGTATGGTTGCCTCCCACATGGCCCTCACGGGGATCTGGCCTGCAACCCAGGCATGTGCCCTGACTGGGAATCAAACCGGGACCGCTTGGTTCCCAGCCCGCACTCAATCCACTAAGCTACACCAGCCAGGGCTCATTGTGGTTTTAATTTGCATTACTCTGATGATTGGTGACATTGAGCATCTTTTCATTTGTCTATTGGCTATCTGTATGTCCTCTTTGGAGAAGTGTCTATTCAGGTACTTTGTCCATTTTTTAATTGAATTATTTGGTTTTTTTTTTTTTTTGCTGTTGAGTTTTATAAGTTCTTTATGAATTTTGGATAGTAACCACTTGTCAGATGTTTCAGCAAACATGTTCTCCTATTCAGTGGGTTGTCTTTTTATTTTGTTGATGGTTTCTTTTTTGTTTAATTGGCTAAAGATAGTTTATTCAATAAATGGTGTTGGAAAAAATGGATAGATATGTGCAGAAAAATGAAACTAGACCACTCTCTTTTATACCACACACTAGAATAAATTCAAAATGGATTAAAGATTGAAAATGTTAGACTCAAAATCATAAAAATCCTAGAAGAAAACATAGGCAGTAAAATCTCAGATATTGCTGGTAGTAATATTTTATCTGATATATCTCCCAAGGCAAGTGAAACAAAAGAAAAAATAAGCAAATGGGGCTACATCAATCTGAGATCATATTTAAAAAGACATGCTGCTGTTCTTTCTTGCATGCCCCCTGGAGAAAGTCAGGTGCTACACAGGGAGAAAATTTAGGTAGCCTGTGGAGAGGCCCATAGGGCAAAGAACTGAGGCTTCTACCAACAGCTTGTAAGGAGCGGAGGTCTTCCCACTGCCATGTGCATGAACTCAGAAGTTGATCCCCCCTAATCGCAACTTGGTAGAACACTATCTTGACTACTGGCTTAACTGCAATATCCTCTTAGTAATGAGGAGGGAGGGGTGCCACATCTGTAAGAAGGCAAGGAAAGAGCTTTTGGGTATGCATGTGAGTAGATGGGTGGGTCTTACGAAATTTTGCAGCCCAAGTGTTTAACTTGTTTTTCGGTGTGAATTGTTCTTCATTATCTCCTAGCAGCCAGGTGATTGTGAAAAGACAACAGATCCTGAAGTCAAGTCAGATCTGATGGTTGATAAGATGATGAAGCAAGGACAGTGTTAAGCAAGTTGTAAAAATAATGAATCATGATGTCTATGCTAAAGAGAACAAAAAAGTTCTTGATAGGGAAGAAATTAAGAGATTAGGGCAAAGAATGAGTAAAAAGTAATGAAGTTAAGCGTTTGAAGAATAGGCAGATGTCACCAGAAAGGGGAATGTCCAAAGTAAGGATTTTAGTAATGGAATCACTGTGGTTAACCACAAGTGTGAGGTGAGCATGACTGTATCTGGTTGAAGTGGAGACAGCTGAAGTTCATTGACCAAGAAGAGACCATTAGAAACATGGAGGTAAATTGTTGATTAGATCAGCTTTGGGGAACAGAACAGATTCAGGAAGATAGCAAGAATTTAGGCAGAGGAGAGTTTGGTGAGCCAGCGTCTACTAATTATTTTAGATTGCAGCAAAGGGAAGGGGTGGCACTGTGTTCATATGGCAGGACCGTAAAGGAGCGGCAATTTTAATAAGCAGTGCAGAAGTAAGGTAGGTCAGTTATGGAAAACTGAAAGCATCTACAAGGGAGTGCTTCAGGGGCAGTGGAATTCTTTGGAAAAAGGCTATTCTGGTTAAGGAACTTCTCTTCTTAATATGTTTGTAGATCACTACCCTCAGTGGAGGTAGCTTCTGGTGGCCAGAAATATCCCACACAGCCAAACAGAGGGATGAGTGGGTCTGCCTCTCAGCATTTGTTTCAAACCACTCTGGTACACCAGTCAGGAAGCTGTGGGTTCAAACAGGATGCTAGAGGAAGTGTTCCATGAAGATTCTGGATGAAAATAGCTCTTTCCAAGTTAATTCTGGCTTGTATCAAGGGATGATGGCCAACTCTATGTGTGATAACTAGAAAATGTTTGGTCTGGGAAAATGAGATCCATTACTAATGATTTGGGCTTCTAGCAGACATATTCTTTGGCTCTACATCACTGGAGAGATTACAAGTCAGGAAAAAGTCAACACAGTTCTAAACCAATTATGACCTGTTAGGTGCTATCAGTTCTGACAATGCTTCTAAATTTATTTCAGTGAAATGAGGACATTTTTAGATTTGACATAGACACTTTATCTGAATGATGGGCATTTGCCTCATTGACTATATGTAAATGATCAGGCTGACAATACTATGGACTAATAAAGCTGCTCTCAGTGAGGGAAACATCTGGAGAAAAGAAATGGGCCAAAAGACTTGCCAGTTTTTAAAGTGATCACCACTTATATTATTATAAGTATTAAATTACTAATGGGACAGTGACTTAAAACTTGACATAATGGCCTCTATTCAGACAGCATTTATAATTCCTAGTTAAATCATATTCTGAAATCATATTCTGTGCTTACACCTTTCTTGACTCATTTTCACAGTCATGTTTCTCTACTCAGAGCTTGCCTACTGATTTGTATGTACCGGGCATTCCCTAGTGTTTTTTGAGAGAAGAACTAATGAATGAATGCAATAGGTATAGCTCCAGACAGTTGCAGGAATTTTTCATGTATCCTGTTCCTCAAAATTTCTGTATCAGCATTTACATGTCCTTTTAAAATGAATCTGTAATTAGTAAATCAAAATTTAGTAATATCTTTGTTATCTAATATTTGACAACAAAATTTAATGTATTTTATTTATCACATCTATCACTCAAAACTTTTAGTTGTTATATTATCAACCACATTTCTATACCCATGATAATTTAAAAAAAAAATATGAAGTCTGTTTAAAAAATAATCTGGTTTTATTTTACGTCATAAAAAAGAGAAAAAGGATAAATGATAGTTTCTTAACTTTAAAAATTCATTCTCAAGCATTTAATGTTTTATATCTGCTTCAACAAATGAACACAACAAATATATGTACAGCTTATTTTTTCCATTACATTTTTTATAATAGTTCTCTTTTAAAAATATTTATCTGACATAATTTAAATGATATAGTTTTTCACAGCACATTTATTCACTTATTTTATTGTAGAGATATATTCAAATATATATTCTTATTAGACAAACTAAATATAAAATAAAGAATAATAGTTATATAATGAGCCCAGCTGGTGTGGCTCAGTGGATTGAGCGCGGACTGGGAACCGGAGGGTCCTGGTTTGATTCCCAGTCGGGGCACAGGCCTGGGTTGCGGCCCAGGTCCCTGGTGAGGGCCATGTGAGAGGCAACCATACATTGTTCTTTCTCCCCTCCCTTCTCCTCTTTCTGAAAATAGGTAGGTAAAATCTTTAAAAAAAAAAAAAAAAGAATAGTTACATAATGAATATCTTCAAGTAACAAAAACTGGAAATATATATAAAGATGCAATAAAATCATGTCCTTCCTTTCTCCATAAATGACTGAGACTCTTTACCTTTACTTAAATACTAATTCCTGACAGTACATACAGTTAACACTTGCACAATCCTAGTCACAGACCTCACAATATTGTTAGGTTGCATGTGTGTTTGCATGTGTGTGCATGTGTGTATCATGTGTGTTTAGTCACTTGTATATACGTATTTATAAGTACACACACATATATATACATGTACAATTATTGAGAAGTATTATTAGATATTTTATTAAGTGCTGTCCTATAAGTTATCCCCTTTATTCAATATTGCACAGCGTATGAAAAAAATCAATGCTCAAAATAGCAAGTAACTACTTGGCAAATGTTAGATTTTGAATGATAAATATTTTCTATTTTCTATATAATAAGAACATAATAGAGATGTACAAGGCAGGTTACATTCAAATAAACAAACAACTGCAGGGCATGAGGAATTCGTCATCCTTCTTAATGAGATGGCAGTATGGATACATCATAGACAAACCCCTCCTCTCTGAAACTTAAACCACATACCCTTTAAAAGTACTTCTTTTAAAAAAAGATATTGTATTTTTTTCATTACCATTTAGTCCCCTTATACTCTCCTACCCCAGCAATCACCACACTGTTGCCCATGTCCTTAAGTCATTTTTCCTTTTTGCTCAATCCCTCTACTCCCTAAACTCCTAATAGCTGTCCTCCTGCTCTCTATCTACAGGTCTGTCCCCATTTTCCTTGTTAGTTCAGTTTGTTCATTAGATTCCACATACAAGTGAAATCAGATGATATTTGTCTTCCTCTGACTGGCTTATTTCACTTAGCACAATATTCTCCATGTCTATCCATGCTGTCACAAAGGGTAAATTTTTATTTTTTTATAGCCAAGTAGTATTCCATTGTGTAAATGTCCCATAGTTGTTTTATCCACTCTACTGATGGATATTTGGGCTGCTCCTAAATCTTGGCATATATTCATTGCAAAATTACTTTTTAAACAGAATGATTTTGTTCAGAAGCAATCCTCAAGGAGAAATGCGCAGTTAGAAAGCCCTGATCTCATGATGAAGGCTTGGGATGGTTCCCCACAGGGAATGGATTTGCAGGGTATAGTAATAGAGCTTCACACTGAACTTTATATTCTTTCTACCCCCATGTAAATCATGACTAAAGCGAATGTCAGGATTCCTCCATCAAAAGAAAGAACTCAGACTCTTTTCATCGTGTTAACATTTGTTTTTGTGCATGGCTGACTGTGCCTCCTAGGAAAATCTTTTGGAACTATCAGACTTTAAATGATGACCAGATGAGGAAAGATTATTGAATATCACAGTCATTAAATATGTATTTATTAAGAATATGCATACAAATTAAGCAAATAACTTCAAACTAGCCAGAAATACAAATGTCCAGTGTTGTGTACACCAAAATCCTTAAGAAATATCTCCCCTCAAATTTTGGGAATAATATTATAACAAAAAATTAAATTTCTGACTTGATTTGTATTCATAATTACCACTGTGTTCTTGTTTTTAAAAAAAAGTACAAGCATTTAGGGGAAAATCATCAAGTGTCCTCCAAATTACTTTGATTTATGAGCAGACTTTTGTGGGAAATTTTTATTATTACCATAATTATTTTTCCTGCTTCTACTAATGATACGGGTTTCTCTGCAGATCTTGTGAAGAATGGAGTTGCTGTGTGGTCTGTTAGAGGAATGTGTTGATACATGAAAAGCTTTAGAGGACAAAATTATAATTGGAAGAGTCTATATTCACATGGAAATTATTTTTTGAATTAAAAATTTTTAAAGCCATAAGATTGACAATTCAAAATTTATGTCTGGGTTTCTTAGAAAAGATCTTTTATTTTCAAATCCACAAGCAGAATAAAGATAGTTATTGTCTAGATGGCACAATCAAAACAACAATAAACTCTTTCTTCCAATGATGAGTAAATAAACAATTGATATTGTTTAATGTATTAAAATATTGAAAATAAACTTTTAAATAGAAAAAATATGTGTTGGAACTGAGAAAGGACCAATCCCTAAAATGAGACTAAATGAAATTCTGAGTTTCTGAATTCTACTATGAAGTTGTATTGAATTCATAATAGGCCCTCATTTATATCTTTTAAATTCTTACATGTCAGTGTCTTCAAGTGTATAACATTAACCTATGCAAGCTATAGTAATGACATTAATTTTTGTGGAAACAGAACCACAGAGGAAAAGGAATTTGCCAATGAAGCAAATTTACAGCGTGGCAGAGCTCGGCCAGAAGTAGGGTGTCCCAGCTTCTCGGCCAGTGCCCTCATTGAATCACCCCTCAGAACTGTCAAGATATAACATCGCTTGTTAACTGTAAGCCTACTACAGGCTATCAGTTCTTTTCAGTTGTTACTATTTATTATGAGTTATATAATTTTCCTAATAATAGTTATGTTGTCTAATTTAATAAGAAAACATGAGAATAAAGTCACTGAAGAAATACACAGGCAAGCATAAAAACTCTAATATTTGACATAGTTTCAATATTTTCCATCTAAATACATAAACTTTAATTTAAAAAGCCTTTCCAAGGCCGATTACTAAGAACTACTGGAAAGTAATACCAAGGTAATAAATTTACTTATTTTCTTTTTCTCAACTTATTCTGACAGAGTCAAATATAACTCAGTGACCAAAAGGTAGAAGCAGAAGCAGCACAGCTAAAGTACAATATTATATATGGACTTAATAATCGACCTTGATTAATGAAGATCTGGAGATGCATAAGGATGTCCACAATTCCCATATTGTCATTCAATCAGTCCCATCAAAAAATAATTCTCAGTAACACGGTAATTTTATTTTAGACCATTGCAGTACCACTCTAAAACCGCATGTGCCAGGAAGAAGGGATCAGAGAATCAGAGGTTAGTATAAAAGATGGTGTTTATATAATGATGAAATCCAAATAAAATAAGCTGTCAAAACAAGAATCCAGCACCTTGCACCTGATAAAACACCATTGTTTTGGGTCTAGCATCATGCCAAGTTTTTGTAGCATTGAATATGCTGTATCAAAACACTCTATATCTTTATGGCTCCTAACAAAACCCAATAACATTGAAGAATAAGGAAACTTAGATCAAAGTGATGAGTGTGATTCTAAAACATCTGCAGTGGCCAGAATGAAGTCATATCTTGATGGCTCACAGGTCCAAAGTGAGTTCTTTAGCATTTTTAACTACTTAGTTTAGATAATTGATTGGTTATTTTATGGAGAATTGTTCATTTCTATTTTTTCATTGTGTCATTTTCTTCTAAAATAGAGAACTTTCAGAATTCTACAATTGACAGTAAGTTGACAGATTTTTTGGTTTTGTTTTGTTTTGCTTAGGAGAGGCCCACTCTCACTCAGTAGACAGAGAGCCACACCCACATGTTACATTCTCACCTACAGTGCCACTTGGCGGAAGCTACAGGCCTCTGGGTAAGAGGCAGAAAAACTGCTCTTGCCCAGGGCCTACTGAAATAATAATACAAAGAGGAGTAGGAATGTTGAGAAAGCACTATTCTTAAGTCTCAGGGACAAAAGCTTAACTATAACTGAGGCTGAATTAGAAAAACTACAAACCACCCCTGACCCACCGTGAAGGTTTCACTGAGTAGTGATAAGCACCATTTGTTATTTGCAAAGGTACAAGAGAAACCTTCTCTGGCACAGATGTGTAGGGCCCACTGAAAGCTAACTGTGGGCTGGGGGTTTCGGGAAAACCTCTTTGGCACTCCAGCCTTACAATAGGCACAAGTGGCAGTGCTGCATAGGAGGTTTCTGAGCCTGTGATGCACTGAAGGTAATAAGAACAATAGCGAAAACCAAATTCAGCCAAATTGCTGAACATATTGACTTGATCCTATACAATAACAGTCTTATGAAGGAGGAATCATGCCTATTTTTTCATCCTCACCCAAGGATATATTTATTGATTTTAGAGAGAGAGATAGGGACAGAAAGAAATGTCAATGTGAGAGAGAAACATTGATTGGTTGCTTGCTGTGCATGCCCAGACTGGGAATCGAACTGATAACTTAGGTATGTGCCCTGTCGGGGGATCGAACCGTCACCCTTTTGGTATGTGGGATGATGTTCTAACTAACTGAGCAACCCAGCCAAGGCTATGCCTATTTTTGAGCATAAATACTTTTTACTACAGTTTTTTCTGTGTCTTCTACACAATGTCTAGAACACTTAATAAAAATTATGAGGCACTGAATAAAAGTGAGAATAAGAGAATGACCCTTTGACAAAAGAATAAATAATCAACCAAGACTGATTTAGAGGTGGGAACAGTCAGACATGGATTTTAAATAAGTCTATTAATATATTAAAGCCTTGTACAGAAAATGTAAATAATATTATATTAGTAAGGGTTCTCCAGACAATGAAATATAGATATAGATAGATAGATGTGGACGTAGATATAGATATAGATTTGTGTGTATTACAATACATGTATATACATTTGCATTTTATATGTATGTACATACACATATATGTATATATTTACATTTATTTAAATGTAAAGCACATCTAAAGAATACCTTCACAGCAACACCTAGACAAGTATTTGACCAAATGACTGGGTGTCATATAGCAATCACTACTAGTAAACTTGATACATTGCTGGGGGCTGAGTGTGGGCTAACACGAGAGTGAGAAACTTCTAGGGCTGTAGTCACATGGGGTCTACATACTTTCTTGGGCTTTCACCCCAGGAAATCCACTAGTTTATCACTGTAGGGATCTGAAAAAGGTCTTCTTACAGTTCTGGGAAGGAGAGGTGAGAAGTATCTGTTGTGAAACCCTTCCAGAACCTTCTTCTTAACAAAAGACTACTCTCAAGAAAAAGGCTTTCCAAAGGGCAACAATGAAATCTCTCCCACCAGGGAGGAGAGAATTCCTTCCCACTCCAGCCAACACCGGCTTTCCTATCTCATCTAAAGGGGAAAATTAAAACACACACACAAATACAAATTTAACAGTGGACTGTGCTTCAAGGAGATGGATTGGGACTAATGAAGGGAGCAGGGGGCAGAGGGAGAAAAATAAGTTGTATTCCTAGAGGACAGACAGAACCGCTTATAAAAATCATACCTCTGAGACCCACATCCAATAGGTGACTAAAACTTAATCAGAAGAGATGGAAGTTTCCTTTTTCCCCATGCTCTACCACCATACCAAGTGCGGTATAACAATAGTGAAGTACAGCTTGAAGAGCTGCAGACTTTGACTGCCTCTGAGGAACAGAACAATAAGAAAGCCCAAAGCTAAGAAATCAGACAAACACAAGGACACTAGAGAAAGTTGAAGCGTCAGTTACCCAACAATAAAAACACTCAGCACAGCCAAACACCCATCTAACTGAACACATAAAAGATTGCTAACGTCAGAACCTGCACTCTGGAACATGTCTGATTTTCAACAAAACATTTCAAGGCAAACAGAAAAGCAAATAAAACACAATGTAAAAACACAGAACACATCCAAACTATACTCAAATATGACACAGATGCTGAAATTATTGGACAAGTAATTTCAAGTACCAATTCTGATCAAGACACTAGGGAATTTAATGGAAAAAGTAGACTAAGTGTAAACGATGAGAAAAAAATCCTAAGGTAACAGATATAAAAGGCACAGTTACCGATATGAAGACTGCCATCCACGGCTCTCCAGGTTTGATGCAACTGAAGAGAGAATTGGGAAACTGAGTCCATGGAAACTTCCCAAACTTAAATTTAAAGAGGAAAACATAATTAAAATAAATAGAACAGAGCATCTTAGAACTGTGAGATAATATCAAAGGTACAAAATACACACAATTAGAATAATAGAAGGTGAAGCTCACATAATTAAAATAATACAAGGCGAAGAGTGAATGTGGCAGAAGAAATATTTGAAATATTAATGGCTGAGAAATATGCGGTTGAAGTCAGACACCAAACCATAGATCCAGGAAACTCAGGCAACATCAAGTTATGTTCGAACTGAAGTAACCAGAGAGGAAGTGGCAGGGGAAAATGGGAGGAAACAGGGGAACGGTTTTCAGGAACAACTATAAAGGACACACAGACAAATCTAAAGGTGAGGGAGGATCCAGGGTGGGAGGTGGGGATGGCTGGGGGTGGGAGGGAAGGGTGGAGGGGAAATGGAGACAACTGTACTTGAACAGCAATAAAAAATATATATTAAAAAAATTAAAGACAAAAAAATTTTTGAAGAAAATGAGGATCCAAAAATACCTACCTTCACTTGTAGATAAATAAATATAATAATACAGCTGATTTCTAAACAGAAATGATTTAAGCAAGGAAAGGATGAAATCTTTAAATTGTTCAAGAAAATAATTGCCAATCTATCTTCCTACATCCAGTGAAATTAACCTTCAAAAATCAGGAGAAATAAAGGTTTTCTCAGGCAAATCAAAACATTTCAGGCAGACAGGTGCTAAAAGAAACGCTAAGAGAATCTCTTCAGGCAAACAAAAAATGGTGTACGTTATAAACTGGGACCTATACAAAAACAAGAATCTCAAGAAGGACTAAATAAAAGTAAAATGCAAATGTATATTTCTTATTCATAATTGATGCAATATTAACTACTTAAATACATATAGTAAATGTGTACTGGATAATTACATCACATGTGTAAGGGAAATTAGCAGCAGGGACATCACAAGGGATGAGAAAAAGGACTTGGGAACACTGTGATGAGGTATCAGTGCTACACCGAAAACAAGAATGATGACAAACACAGTGGTATTTGGAGGTGGACCAAGATTGTTTAAAACGCATGGTATAAACCTAAGGGCAACAAGTAAAATTTAAGCATATATATATTTATATTTAACAAAATGTATTGAAAAAGAGCGTATCATCAAACCAAGGATCTTAGGGAAACACAGGCAGGATGAATAGTTTTAATAATTAGAAGAAAACATACGCACGTACACTTAATGGGCGAACTGCCGACAACACAAGATAAAATTTTGAAATCAACCAGAGGCAGGTCATTACGTGTAGAGAAAAATAGATAAACATGAGAGGAAACTTCTTGACTGACACTGTAAGAACCGCGAGACCATGGAAAGACATCTTTATTTATTTATTTATTTATTTATTTTAACCATTATTTTATTTTAACTCATACAGTTACAGTTTAGGGTTTTATCTTAACCCTACAGTTAGAGCTTGAGCTAAATCTTTTTTTTTCAATAATTACTTTATTGTTGTTCAATTACAGTTGTCTGCATCCTCTCTCCTCCCCTCCCTCTACCCCCTCCAATCCCACCTCCCTCCCCTGCCCCCACCCGCCCCCTTGGTTCTGTCCATGTGTCCTCTATAGTGGTTCCTGAAAACCCTTCTCCCCATTGTCCCCTCCCTGCTTCCCCCCCGGCTATTGTTAGACTGTTCTTAATTTCAATGTCTCTGGTTAAGTTTTGCTTGCTTTCTGCTTTTGTTGATTATGATCTGGTTAAAGGTGAGACCATATGGTATTTGTCCCTCACCGCCTGCCTTACTTCACTTAGCATAATGCTCTCCAGTTCCATCCATGATGTTGCAAAGGGTAGAAGCTCCTTCTTCCTTTCTGCTGTGTAGAATTCCATTGTGTAAATGTACCATAGTTTCTTGATCCACTCATTTATAGATGGGCACTTGGGTTGTTTCCAGCACTTGGCTATTGTGAATTATGCTGCTATGAACATTGGAGTGAATAGACATCTTTAAAGTACTCAAAGAAAATTATAACCTAGAATTCTACACTCTTTGACAATATCTTGCAAGAAATGAAGTCTAAAATAACAAACCACGTTGAAACAATTTATTATTAGCTGACCTGTAATACAAGAAAATTGAAAAGTTTTTTGGATAAAAAGAAAATATCAAATAAGAGTTGGATCTACAAAAAGAATAAAGATCTCCAGAAAGTATAAAGTTGTCAGTAAATACAAAAGCCATTTATGTAGTTATTATTAGTACTTTAAAAATATTATCATCTAAAGCAAAAAGTAAATAGTATCAATGTACTGTGAGGTTTAAAATGGATACAAAAGTAAAACACGTGAGGGTAGCAACATTATAGTAGGGGAAACGGAAGAACACCCTTGCAACTTACACTATAACAGTGTTTACTTTTTGGATGGTGGCCTCTCATAAGCTGAAGATGTATATTATAAACTCTAGAGAAATCTTGAAAAACGAAAATAAAGAACTATAGCAAATAAACCACAGTACAGATAAAAATAGAACCATAAAGATATTCTAATAATCAAAAAAATATGAAAAGAAGGAAATATTACAGAAACAAATTAAAAGAAAATAAGTAGCAAGAGAGTAAAATTAAATCAACCAGATTAATAATTATGAAGTATGTGAATGATGTGGTCATTGCAACAGGCCAAAATTGCCAGATTATATAAAAACAAGAGACATCCATGCACTGTTATTTTAAATATATATTTTAAATTCATAGATGTGATAAAAATAAAGGTGGTAAAATAACATTTACTAAGATTTATCACAGATACTCTCATCTATTAATAATTGGATAGCAAAATTAAAGTAAATTGGTTCTATTATTCCTGTTTATCAATCAATGATCTGTGATGTTCTGAAATGATTAAATAAATACGATTTAATATTTAATGAAGTTATAGTTTTAAAAATCAAGTAAGATTTGTCAAACATAATTTAGTTATATTGTCAGTTAAAAATTATCTCCATTCCAACTCTTAAGTAAGAGAATTCAAAAAGGGTTTAGTTCACACATAGTTTCATAAATCAAAAATAAATTCTTGAAACCCCAAAGACTTTGAGATGAAATAACTGCAACTTAAGGTGGGATGCACATGAGCACAAAAGTTTTTGTGCTATAAGAAGCTTCTATTGTTTTCCTTATGTAGAGAAAACTAATAATAACTGCCTTCAAAGTACCTTATCTTTATCTCTATCTGTTGATATTATTCTATTGTTTAGTTTTTCTTTAGGGCTATTGATGTGTGGTTAATTAAGCGATGCATTTAAACCTAGTGTGGGGGATCCCTGTGTGTATTCTCGTCAAGAATCTCTGGGACATATGCCTGGGCACTTGCTAAGTATCACAAAATTTGGAAACTGCTAAGAGTGATATATAAACAAAGCACAAACACCAGTCATTTCTGGCTCAGATGTCTCAAAGGATCATCAAACTATATGTGAGCAAAACTTACCTCATTTTTTTCTAGAACTCCTTTCTTTTTTGTTAACTTAGAGACTATACTCTTCATCCTGTTACCCACATCAGCAAAGTTAATTCCTTTTCTTTCAGGTTCCTCATCCAAACAAACATCAAGTTCTGTAGACTTGACTTTGCACGTATATTGTTGGTATCAACCTCCCCATTGTAACTATTTATCCCAGTATGTGTCACCAAAGTTATTGCAAACTTTTTCTAACTCGTTCTTTTTGTTGCTGTTCACTCTGCCCTCTCCACGGCTGCCGGAATGAATGTGATGCTATCCCTCTTTTGCTTAAAATTCTTCAACGGTTCCCCATAATCTACAGGGGAACCTCTAGGGAGGTGCCTGGTCCACGAGGCCCTGAGGGGTCTAGCCCTGGTCTCTCTCCCTCGCCTCGCCCCCCGCCACTCTCTGACTCAAACACACGCTCCGGAATCACATGCTTGTGGCTATGTGTGCACGCACACACACGCGCTTTGCTGTTTCTCGTCTTTGGGTCTGTGCCTTTGTCCTGGCCCTGTTCCCTGGAATCAGTAACAATCACCACTCATAGTTGAGGATTCCGTTCAAGGCCACTGCCTCCAGAACGCACAAGCAGTCCTCTCTCGCTGTCCCCTTCTGCGTCATCACAGACAACGTATCCGTCACACGCTATAAATATCAGTTTATGCCTTTCAACCCTATTAGGAGGCAAGCGCTTTAGGGCTGAAACTATGTATTCATTTTTTTAACCAATAGCACTTATAACACTCAATAACTGTTAAATATTTGAAATGATGGGAGATAGGGTTTTCATTTCTTCAACAAGTGTGTGCACTAATAACCATATTGTTTTATGTCAATTTTTTCAAAATCTGCAAATTCTTTGAAATTCCTTAAAGAGACATGTGATCTACACCTCCCTTTCTTGAAACCGGGCAGCCTTCTGTCACTGTTTCAACCAATGGGGCACAGCAGAAGTGACGCTCTGCGATGCTGAAGAACCAGACAATGGCCTTGCTTACTGGCATACTTGTTTTTAAAATCTTTGTTGTCCAAGTAAGAAGTTTGGCTGCCCTGAGCCTACCATGCTCCTTGGAAGCCAAATCCAGCCATGTGGAGATGCTATGCAAGAGTTCTGAGATACATGAAGAGAAAGAAAGAGATGCTCAGACAGTCCCCAGCCTTACCAAGCTTACTTCCGGCTACTTCTGCTCCAGCTGTAGCTGCTCTGTCTCTGCCTGAAATAGAGCCCTGAGGCACAACAGCCTGCCTGATTCCATCTAAAATTTCTGAGCTGTAGACATAGTAAGAGTAAAAATGATCATTGCTCTTTTAGGGCACACTGTTTTGAGATTTGTCATAGAGCCATAGAAAACTAGAACACTAATTTTAATGATCAATTAAAGATAATGGATAGTAACATTTAGAATTACTCTTAATTTAAATAATATTTAGTAATTTAAAAGTTTTCATTTCTATTTATATTTTAAGCAGTTTTATTGATTATGCTATTACAGTTTTCCCAATTTTTCTACCGTTATCCCTCCACTGCCCTGTCTCCCCAGCCCTCCAGCATCCCCCACTCTTAGTCCATGTCCATGTGTTATAAGCTCTTTGAGTTCTCTGTTTCCTATACCACTTGTTATCTCTCCCCGTCTATTTTATGCCTACCAATTATGCTTCTTCTTCCCTGTACCTCCCCCCCCCTTTCTCCCTTCTGCCTCCCCACTGAAATCCTTCCTTGTGATGTCCATTTCTCTGATTCTGTTCCTGTTCTAGTTGTTTGCTTAGTTTTTGTTTTCATTATTTTTCCTTTCTTTTAGGTTCATTTGTAGATAGTTGTGAGTTTGTTGTCATTTTACTGTCCATATTTTCTATTTTTTCTTAGATAAGTCCCTTTAACATTTCATATAATAATGGCTTCGTGATGATGAACTCCTTTCACTTGACCTTATCTGGGAAGCACTTTAGCTGCCCTTCCATTCTAAATAAAAGCTTTGCTGGAGAGAGTATTTTTGGATGTAGGTCCTTGCCTTTCATGACTTCAAATACTTATTTCGAGCCTCTTCTTGCCTGCAAGTTTTCTTTTGAGAAATCAGCTGATAGCCTTATGGAAACTCCTTTGTAGGTAACTCTCTCCTTTCCTCTTGCTTCTAGAATTCTCTCTTTTTTATTTAATCTTGGGTAACTTAATGATGATGTGCCTTGGTGTGTTCGTTCCTCTTTGGGTCCAAATTCTTTGGGACTTTTTGGGTTTCCTGGACTTCCTGAAAGTCGATTTCCTTCACCAGAAAGGAAAAATTCTCCTTCATTATTTTTTCAAATAAGTTTTCAATTTCTTGCTGCTGTTCTTCTCCTTCCTGCACCCCTATAATTCAGATGTTGGAATTTTTCAGGTTTTCCCAGAAGTTTGTAAGACTCTCTTCACTTTTTTGAATTCTTGTTTCTTCATTCTGTTGCAGTTGGATGTTTATTTTTTTCCTTTTGTTCCAAATCATTGCTTTGAGTCCTGGTTTCCTTCCTGTCACTCTTGGCTCCCCAAATATTTTGCTTTATATAATTTTTGGTAGTTTTCATTTGTTTTTTTCATTTTTTGATCAAGCTCAATAATTTCTGTGAGCATTTTGATTACCAGGGCTTTAAATTCTCCAACAGATAAGCTGGCAGTCTCCTCATCAGAGAGGGAAAAATGCAACTCCCCTGCTTGTCTCTAGTGCACTTTCCACTTCCCTAAACTCTAGTTTCTGGACTATAACCCACTAAAAATTTGTTATTAAACAATAATGTGATGATAAATATTATTGATATCAAATAGAACTCTAAGTAAATACATAGAAATAGAGAGAGAAGGCCATAAACCAAGAAAAACTTTGCGACCCATAATCTGTAGGATACATCAGGAATATGATCACTGAGTTCAGCAACAAATGGCAAGTTTCTCAGAATCCTGGAAAGTAAGAACTAGGAAAGAAGACAGAGGCAGTATAAGAATAATCTAATGATCACCAAAACTTAAAGAAAATGCATGTGGAATTGATTCATGTATCACCAAGTTCTGAGATGCTGTATGTAGTCTCTTGTTATATTGTGTTAATATAATTCTACAAAGTCAGGTATAGAACTTTCTTTATTCTCCTTAATATAATTATTCTCCAGAATCTGGAGGTCAGAATTCTAGAATTTTCTACTTCTCTGTCTGCAATGTCAAGTCATAAGTATTCATCTAAAAAGCTGAAATGTGTTGCCATCTTAATAGCTCTGAGTTTTGATATCCAAGTTTACCAAAAATGTTACAAGTAATGTGAATGAAATGCAGAATTGTAGAGGAAAATAAGCTGATAATAGGAGATATAAGAGAGACAAACTGAAATACAAAGTGCAAGAGAAGAAATAAAAATAGTAAAATTAGACACTGAACTTTGAAAATACAGTAGAAGCAGACTTTTATGTTTCTACTCATGTACAGCACTCTCCATAAACTATTGTGGAAACAGGAGAGGAACTGAATTTGAAGGAGAAAGCAAATGGAAAAGTGGGACTGGGAAACGCAGGACCAAAGCTGAATGCGTCTCCAGTTTTACTACCATCCACATTATGAGTTCAAGAAAGTGAAATTAGTCTCAAGTTTCTCCCCGACCACCAAGAAAGAATCCATTTTTAAAAATATTTTTCCTCATTATTGTCCAGCTCAGCCAGGTGATGGGCCAACAGCACAGGACAATGCTGGAGAGTGGCAATTAGAACGAGAAAAGTGCTGGCAGAAACCAAGTGAGTGTGGGAAGATCCATCCCATAGGCTGGGCTTTGGGTTGGGAATTGCAGAGACTCAGAGGGAGGGAGAAATGGAGAATGGAGAAATAGCTGGTTCCAAATGACCCGAGCCTCTGCATAGGGGTTCTGCATCAATTTGGTTTAGTGTCCCTACTCTTAATACAAGATACAAAAAAGTAAAGTCCTGAGCTTAGTAAAGCAAGAGTTACTCACATGTCATCAGGCTTAACTTCTTCACTGGTAAAATGTGTAAGGCAAGTTTTGGACACTGTATTGCCCATTGTGCTGTCTTAAACTAT
>PVJI01005231.1:0-98833 GCA_004026765.1 Micronycteris hirsuta | reverse complement strand
AAAGATTTCATTTAGAATGGAAGGGCAGAGAAAGTGCTTCTCAGATAAGGTCAAGTTCAAGAAGTTCATCACCACCCAGCCTTTATTGTATGAAATGTTGAAGGGAGTTATATGAGGTATGGAGGAATATCAACAGGGGAGTGGTAGGGGGAGAGGGTGGGAATGGGGCACAGAACAAGTAGCATAAATGGGAAGTAGAAAACAGACAGGGGGAGGTTAGAATAGTATAGGAAGTACAGGAGCAGAAGGACTTATGTGTATGACCTATGGACAAAACTAAAGGGAGGGGAAAGGGGGGTAAGGGGGAGGCGGGAAAGAAGGGGGGAAGTGGGGCAACTGTAACAGCATAATCAATAAAATATACTTAAAAAAAAAAGAAGTCAAGGAATCAGTGCAGCTGATTCCTGTGCTTCTTAATGTGCTCAGGGGAATAGATACGGTCCTCCAAACAGTTGTCCAGCACTTTAACTGCAGGGGTCCACCCAATGAGAACCCTATTGGAGCTGTCCTGAGCTGTGGTGCTGAAAGGCTAACATTGAACTTGCACTAACCACAGATTGGGAAACACTGCAGAGCCTGAACAACGAATAAGAAAAGCTTTGCAGAGGTTCTTTTGGGGTATCCTTTAGTCCTCTCAAACTTTACCCTCAAAAACAAAATTCATTTTTTTCTAGACATCGTGTTCTCACTCATATTTCTAAGTCTTGGCAGCCCTGCTTCTGAAATAGTTTTTAAAAGAGAACCAGAGACATGGAAATAAAGAACAAACTGAGAGTGACCAGAGGGGAGGGGGAAGGGGGAAGAGGACAACTGGGGAAAGAAGGGTAAGGGGCAAGCCAAGGAACATGACTAAAGGACCCATGGACAAAGACAATGGGTTGGGGGGGTGATTGAAAGTGAAAGGTGGGGGTGGGTAGGGCAGGGGAGAGTAATGGAGGGGGGAAATGGGGACAATTATAACTGAACAACAATAAAAAAATAAAAATAAAAAAAAAGACAGCTGTCTTGAGCAATTTCGGTCAGAATATCTTACTTTTTAAAGAACATTGGACTCAGTGACCACATTGCTATGGTTCTTCCTGAAGCTTAAAGTTTAATTGGCTTCATCATAAACCTTCCTGTGTTTGTACAAGGAAAGCTAAGGCTTTAGAGAGAGGCAGGTCTGGTTTAAACTTCAGTCATTACTTAAGAGGTTACTTGATAAGGACTACTTACTTAGGGTTAGTTTCCTCATCCATTAAATTCTTAACTTGAAGAGCTTGAAGCATTCATTTATTCCTTTATTAATTGTAGGGCTTTTCTTTTTGTTTGTGTGTGTGCAAAGAAAATAGCAAGTGTCATGAACAGAGAAATTTCAGTTTCGTGTGACTGGTAAGTAGTGAGCGAAGCCAAAAATCTTCAGTGAGATCTGAGAAAAGGGGTCTCACACAAGGCGAAGAGGGTAATATTTATTTTTGTTGCAAGTAACTTATTTTAGGATTTTAACTGGAGAGTGACATGTCATGATGTATTTCATCTATGTAGAGGTATAATTATAAAAACAAAACTTGTTTTGAGGAGCATCCACAATGTGCCAGATAAAGTGCTAATCACCAAAAATATGCTTTTATATGTAGTTCTTCTAAAAGCCTGTTGTGGTAGTATCATCCTAACTTGCACTTTTGGAAACTGAGATTTAAAAATATTAAACAACTCACTGGAGGCCGCAAAGTTAGATTTGACAAAGTGGGGTTCAAACCCAGGTCTCTGTTAATCAAAAACCTCTTCTGCAAACTACAATTATCCTGTTTCCACATGGCAGAAGTCAGATCACTTCAATGTCACTGAGATTAAAGGGAGCGTCTGTGCCATTTGGACGAGTATTATTGGAAACTCCTTGTCTGTGCTCCAAATTCCAATTTTTTCTGTCAGGAAAAATAGACTAGCCTTTAAATGGAGAACATTTTTAAATGTTCTGACAGTTGGCTCAGTAAAGTGAAGGTGTCCTTTTGCAGTTAAATTGGAGTGTGGCTTTTTGCAAAAGTGGTATTTTAAAAGACTTATTCAAAGGAAGTATTTTCAGAAAATAGCAAAATAGAATTAAACTTCTTATATTCTGAAGCTAAACTAAAATCTTGATATACCCCTAAAATGTTATCCAGTAAAACAGATGTTTATTTATCACAATACATTTCATGATGTGGGTAAAAAGTGGAAGAAAAAAAAGCAACAACATAATTTCTTAACCCATTACCATGTGTCAGCTGTTCTTTAGGTATTTTTTATACACATAACTCATAGTCCCCTTAAATTCTTTCTAATTCCTTCCTTTTTCTTACCTCCAACATGCAATCTCTATCAGCAACTCCTGGCATAATTATAAATGCTAATCAGATAAAATGAATCAGAATATCTGCTATGAAAAGTTGACTTATCTCTTAAAATTTGTTTTACCTCTTAAAAATGTAGACTCCTATATCCTACTGAAGAAGATCACTCCCTTGCTTGTAAGGATCTTCTTTATTTAAATTGACTAGGATCTTCCTCAGTAGACAACTATATGACCTTCCTAAGGATAACCTGCTTGTTTCCTGCCATGCTCCAAGTTAATTTTAAAGATTTTAAGTAATGTTTTGACCTCTTACATCTGATTAGAGCATGTGGTAAATGCTCTACAAGTTCGAGTTAAAAAAGCAAAAATATTTTTGAAGATATGTAAAGGCGTTAATCAAGAAATTGACAATTTTAATTGTTGATAGTCACTGATGGTACATGGTATAAATTTCATTCCTCAGAAATAGCTACTAAATGGGCAATTGCCATGACTTTTGTGTCTGAATACAAGCTATGCCTAAAAATGTATTCTCCAAGGCTGTGCTGCCCAATCTAGTAGTTGCTAAACACATGTGGCTGTTGAGCCCTTGAAATGTGGAGAGTCTAAATGTAGATGAGCTGTGAATATAAAAAACACTGGTTTGGAAGTCACTTTGTAAAAAATTATGTGAAAGTTCCAATAATAATTTAACTGAATATAGGTTGAAATATTGAATAATATTTGGGGTATATTAAGTTAAATAAAATATATTATTAAATTAATTTTACTTATTTTTCCTTTTTAAATGTGAGTCCTAGAAAATTTAAAAATACACATGTGGCTCATATTTGCAGCTCTCAAGGTATCTCTACTGGACAGCACTTATCTGTGGAGACTGATAGATGCAAACATGTTATTAAAGACTGAATTAAAGTCTCTTCTGAGCAGTCTGGCAATTATATTACCTTTCGGAACACATCTTAGAGACTTTTCTCTGCTTTACTCAGTAATTCTCTCTTTTAGATAACTGGTCCTATTAACATATACACAGTACACAAATGAACATATGCAAATACACACACACACACAGTGTGCTCAGAAGAAGAAAATTAAATGGCATGCTAGAAAGAAAACTGAAGAATTAGGCAATCCTGATTGTTTAAAATTTCTACAACTATCTCTAGTAACAACAAGTCATGTATTTCCCATGATCATCAGTTTCCCATCAATAAGTTAAATGTTTCAGAAACACTCAAGAATCCTTCACTGCTCCAAGTCATTGATTCCTTAAAACAGACACAAAAGGTGCAGGACTGACATGCAAATTAATCAGGAAACTGAACTTGAGTGGAAAAGTCAAAGAGAAGCTATCACTGGCGCCCAGAAAAAGGTAGTTCTCCAATAGTATGGACACAGGCATTCCCAGGAAGACATCTTTGTTAGCTTCTACCTACTTCGTGTACATTTTATCTTCACCAGAAGAAAATATATTCTTCTTCTGCTGAGGCTATATCCCAACTAAAAGGATTCTTTTTCCTCCCAATCACAACAAATCATACCTTCGGCTTACCACACTCTGTCGCTCTGAGTATTTGGTGTGGTGGGTGCTTCCCGCTGCCCAAACTCATATGGTGTCCCTTACTGTCATGTAGAAAGTTCTGCGAGTGGCGGTGTGTCCTCCTCCTCCTGACTTAGTTTTATATGTGGGTGCTCCTGTCTTCAAGTCAATATTCAAAGTCACCTGCCTCTAACTTCCAAATCCTTATTTCCAAGGCTTGTTAGACTACCATATCCTAGCATTACTGCTCCGTGGAGGTTCTGAATCCCCTCACAAGCTAAATATTTAGATCTGGGTTAGGATGGAAGGTCGCAGGATGAACGCTTTTCCGTTACAGAAAGGGACAGTGAGAGAAGAGCTAAAGTAAGAAGGATGAGAAAGAAAGGGGAAATATCTCAATGACCCACACCATGAATGTCCCCTTCCTTCATTTATTTCTTTCATTTCTTCAATTACCTTTACTGAATATTTGACTAAGTACCTAGAGATATGTATGTGTAGACAAATCACATTCTCTGTCCTTGGAAATCTTTATTTTGCAAATTCATCTAAATCTTGTGGTTAGATCAAAATAGGGGACCCTACTTTGATTTTTCATGCATAAAATAATTCATGCTTTGGTCCTAATTATTCTCTACAATTTTCCTCTATCATGGAATACATCTTAATTTTGGTTATTAACTACATCAAATCAGATGCCTTTTAATTAAAAAAAATACAGTTTTAAATTATATTGATTGACCAGAATCTTTTTTATTTTAGTATCAGATAATCTCTGACTTCAGAAAGCATTGAAGGTGTGATATTATTTTGTCATATTAAGTATGCTTCTTACCTACAAGTTTATAATTTCCTCAAACACAAAAGCACACATGTGCACACACAAAGTTGGTCATCAATCATGTTCATTACTGTGTATATTTTTATTTAATTCAAAAGTAAGTTATATTCTCTTGCTGTATTCACTAAGTTGTTTCTGGGATCCTCATATGAGCACAAACATAGAGTTAGCTTAATTTATATTTGATTCCTCCTCATGACTCCCAGAAAGTCTTTAATTTCCATTGGAAATAAATGAATCTTCACAGGCTTTTCTGATGAGCTCACCTTAACTGTCTCCATCTGACAAGGATTTGTAATCAGAATACTCAAAAGGATAAGAAAGGCTTAAAAGAGCCACGTAGTTTCTCCTACATTAATGAAAGAATCAGAGGCTTTTATGTATTTTAATAAAGAAAAATGGTAAATGCTCCTGAAGACAATTTCATGTATAGTTTTATAACACAATGTTAATATACTATATTCAAATATACAAATATAAGCATCCACTCACCTCACCCCTGATTTTTCAAAGGCATCTTCAAATTAGTAAACACATTCAAGTCCTCTAGAATAGCTTTCCCACACTGTGTATTCACTAGGTATGAAAACTAGAGATGAGAATTTCCAGAGTGTACAATCAAGTGACAAGATACCCTGTGTTACAAAACCTGCAGGCTTCTTCCTCTAGGCCATATTCTTATCTAAGTTGAAAAGAACATAGAAAACCTTTAGTAGTATGGGGGTGGGGTGAGAAACCTAGAGAACACATCTGATTTTGTGAAGGTTTTCTTTGGAACAAAATCCTTGGGACAGGGGATTCTGTAGTAGCTGAGATTCTTAAGTGGCAAAAGATGAAATGGTTGAGGGAGAAAAGCCTATTGATTTTAGGAACTCAAGTGTTTTCCCAGAGGGAGACACTCATTCTTCAGTTGCCATTTTTAAATAAAAGATATCCTTTTGAGAAGCAAAAATAATTTCATAGAAAGCAACAACCAAAGAAAGACATGAAGTGTGACTTATTTATATATGTTAGGCTTTAATGAGGTTTGAATTCATGTGAATAAAGCTAATGTTTTAAAATATTAATATGTGGGCCTGGCTGGTGTAGCTCAGTGGATTGAGCGTGGGCTGGGAACCACAGGTTCCTGGTTTGATTCCCAGTCAGGGCACATGCCTGGGTTGTAGGCCAGGTCCCCTGTGAGGGCCATGTGAGAGGCAACCATACATTGCTGTTTCTCTCCCTCTCTTTCTCCCTTTCTTCCCCTCTCTCTAAAATAAATAAATAAATAAAATCTTAAAAAAAAATTAATATGTGAGCTTTCCTCTTTTCCTATCCAAATTATTATATTGGTAGAAAGTTCCTAAAAAAATACTTTTAAGTGTATAAAAACTGCCAAATGAATAGCCTCTTTTTCATCCATCCAGCTTTTCTATCTTTTTAACCCATTTACACCTTAATTAAAACCTATAGCCTACGTTATAAGCAGAGTGATGTAATCTTATAATAATACTGTTTAGGTTAAGTGCAAAAGGTCTTTAAAGTGTAATGGTGTGCCCTTCTCAAAAGTGTATTATTTGCTACCGTTTGCCTGAATGCATCAGAGCCAAATAAGACAGAAACAGGAGCTTGCAGCAAGAAAATAAGGGTATATTTTTAGAAAGTGGCCCATATGCATAGACAGGTGAGCTAATTAATGCTCAAATACCTGGCTCCCCCATGGCATCAAGGGAATGCATAATACAGGGGGAAAATCAATAATCATGATGACTAAGGGAGTTGGGGTCAGGGTCAGGATCATGGCCTCTACTGACTGGTCATCACTAGGTTAGGGGGTAGTTGAGCAGTGCATCTGGTTCTGATGTCAGCCATGGCTTCCCTTGTCTGGTTTTTCTACTTTTCTGAGTCTAGAGCTGAAACACAGCTGAGGCCTAAGTGTTATCTCTAGTTTAACCTGAAACTCAGTCTCTGTGGCCAATAGACCTGAGGTTTTGTTCCTAAGATCATGAGAGTTGGAACAGAACCTCATGGTCCTGAGGGCTTAATAATTAAGGGAGTGGTTCTGTGAGGGAGAAAGAGGCAAGTGAGGTATGATGCTGGATGAGGCCAGTTTGAATCAAAATGAAAGGAAAGAGAAAGGGTCATATTAAAGAAATGAAGTTTCTACGCGGTTACAATTTAAAGTGATTGGTTGTTAATCATGCATTGGTAATGAATGCAAGGCCATTCTCAGTCAGACCTGTAGACATATGTGATTCATAAAAGAGAGAGCCCTTGGGTCCCTTCTCCAGATTACATGAGAAAACAGGTAAAAATGCATCTGGTGTTTTTGCTGCCTGTCAGAACTTCTATCTTTCCTTCAACTACCCCACAGCTCTTTTGGAAGAGGGTATGTCGCAGGCCACCTGGTGGACAAAGCATTGTTTCCCCATAGGTGAATAACCCCATTCTCCCCTGGGCTGGGAAATGCCTCCCAATCTCCCCACTGAGACTCTGAACCAAGAAGTGCTTTATTTGTCTCGGAAGAGTCAAAGTCCTATGTTCCATATCAAAATGATTTCAATTACCTTGACCTATACTAAAGGAAATGAAAATACTGTAGGTTATGAGTAAACTGTTTTGCCCAAGAATAGTTGCAATCAAATACATTATAGTTAAAAGTCAGAACCAGGAAAACACAATTCTCCAATTCTATTTTATTTTTTAGTTCCCATATATTTTCTTATTCTTATCGCTTAAGTTCACCTACACCCCTTTATTTCCTATTTTGGCATCTAGTGGCAAAGACATACTATTTCGCATAGGGCTTTTATGCCCAGCTTACTTTCAGGTAAGAAATTCCATAACAACTTGCATGATTTAACTGGGAAATCTACCTCAAGAGTTGCCAGTAAAAATGGAGTCCTTTCACAAGGCCAAGGGAAAAGCATTTCTACGTACCCAGGCATGGGAGATTGAGGTGTTATGGTAACATCTATGGGGATAGAAATAGAAGGCTGTCCCTGGATCCCAATGTCCCATCTCTGTCCCTCTATGGAAAAAGTCCAGCTTTGTCTTTATAGGCACAGAACAAAGGCTAGTGTCCAGAAATTCTGTGCCACTGGATCAGTCTATATCAAAGCTTAGTCCAGTACAGAGTCTGTCCCTGTCCAGCTAATGTAGTCTTTATTCCCCACTGCACTTCAGCTGGCCCTGCATTGCTATACCCAGGCTTGCCTGTGGAGCCTGTGCTTGCAGCCTATGCTTGCAGCCCATGCAAGTGCTGGTCCATGTGGTTGTCAGCAACACAGCTGGTAGGCCTGCATGGCTACTACGGAGAGAAAACACATGAGCACACGGGTAAACATGTCACCAGGCAAGAGAGAGAGAGCTCTTTGTTAAGCTTGGATTACATTAGTTTGGGATTGGGAAGGACCAGGCTCTCTTTCAAACTAGCCAGTTAATTTCCTAATCTTTCTGGGCTGGTTTTGGGGCCTCTCCCTAAGCAATCCATTTCCTAAATCTTGCTGGTTCTGTGTTTCTTAGTCAATCCAATCCTTTCCTCAGGCTAGACAGACAGGCTCTTATGGTTTCCATCTTGTTTCCTACTGTGCGCGCCTCATAGTAGATGGGCCTTCCCTTGCATCATTTCGGCTTCTACTGTGCATGTTCCCAGCAATTTCCTCTTTAATGTTTATTCTTCTTCCCCACATAGTCTGAGTGAATGAACCAGTTAGACCCAGAGGAGATTGGAGCTGGTCTTTACTCCCTACATGGGGATGATGGGGTGGGAAGGGGGGGCGGGCGGGGAGGGTGGTGTTAATCCCTTTGCCTGGGCAATGTTGCAGTCCTCTGGGAAGTGTGTAAAACTGTAGCTTCCAGACTTAATCAGGCTATTGTCTGATTTAGCTGTTTATTTTATTAGGCTCTATGACTGATTCCCTTTGCCCCTTTCCTTTATCTACCTACACCAACACAAGGACCATGAATTCAATTGTTTGTGGCTCTTATTGTTTAAATTTTACTGCCCTTTAATTTGCTATCATATATGTTTCCAGCTTCAGATAATGAGGTTAACGCTTTATTATGGAAAAAAACAAGTTTAGTGTTCTATGGTTAAAGCTAAAAACAGATCAAAATATCAGTCCACTTTTTTTAAAATAATTTTATCTGGCCCTGGCTGGTGTAGCTCAGTGGATTGAGCGCGGGCTGGGAACCAGAGGGTCCCGGTTCGATTCCCCGTCAGGGCACATGCCTGGGTTGCGGGCCAGATCCCCAGTGAGGGCCATGTGAGAGGCAACCATACATTGCTGTTTCTCTCTCTCTGTGTCTCCCTCCCTTCCCCTCTCTCTAAAATAAATAAATAAAAATCTTTAAAAAAAAAATTTATCTGGTGACTGTGGCATTAAATGTGCCCTGGTGGGGAGGAGTGGCATTGAAACCACCTTTATGTAGGAACCTCACTGCAAAGCTTATTTTTGTTTTTCCTTGAACTTTGTCTTTTAATGTGTAAAAAGGCTTTAATTGGGTCATGTAGTTATTTAGTTACTTAGTCAGGACTCAACACTAGTGAGGGAACTAGGATGGCACACGGAGTAATGGAAGAAGCAGAAAGATAAAAGCTCATGGAGAGGAAAAATCTTTGTATTGTACAGAGAACAGGGATTTTCTTTTTCAGGCTTTGATGTCAATGTGGTGTTCTAAGCAACTCACAAGGCAAGTGCCCTGCTCAATGTGTACAAGAGATGACAGAGATGCCCTTGATGCTTAAGGCAAAAGGCAATGCTGTCCCAAGCAAGGAAGACAGTCAGGGGAACAAAGGGAGAGAGGAGAGACACATAAAGGAGCCTAACCTAGAAACCCCTGGGACGTTGGCTTCCACCAGATGATGAAAGACACACCCAACTACAAGGTTTAGGAAACAGAATTAACTTCCATACGCACTTACTAGTTGGTGTATAAGATTTTGCATAAAGACTGAATAAAGCCCTGGCTGGTGTAGCTCAGTGGGTTGAGCGCGGGCTAGGAACCAAAGGGTCCCAGTTCGATTCCCAGTCAGGGCACATACCTAGGTTGCAGGCCAGGTCCCCGTGAGGGCCATGTGAGAGGCAACCATGCATTGCTGTTTCTCTCCCTCTCTGTCTCCTTCCCTTCCCCTCTCTCTAAAAATAAATAAGAATAAAATATTTAAAAAAAAGAAATTAAAAAAAACGACTGAATAAAGAGAGCAATGTGTAACATTCATTACCTAAATAATTCCCGGGTAATGTGCATTGAGTATATACTGCCCCTTGATTTCAAGAAAGAAGGGAAGGGAGGAGGGTATCAGACAAAATGTGTGATGATTTCTTTGGAAGTGCTCCTGGGGGAAAATTATTTGATGTTGATGGTTACATCCATTCCTTCCCTGAAGCAGTTCCTTGGGCTGGCAGGATACAGTCTAGGATTCTCCCTCGCTCCATCCACTGTGCCATTCCTGGTCAGAAAACCACTAGGGAGAGGAAGGAGCAGAGTTTGGATGTGCCACTTAAATAGAGATGAATGAATGCCATAATCTTTAAGCATTTTTATTTCTTTATATAGAGAAACTTTGAATTCAAGGGGAACTACACTAGGCAACAACGTGACTACTGACATAAATTTTACAATACTGTACAACAATTAATCACCATATGCTTTGAAATAACTGTTGTGACATTTACAACAACAACAAAAAATCTCTGCTTGTTCTTTGTGTTGAGAGACAGCACTACTACATTCAAATATTTAATTGTGTCTGTTTTTCTTAGGCTTAGCTGGATCTTGGATAAATGTATTTTAGCAAGAATATTGCATATTCTGCTTGCACAATGCTAAAGCAATAGGCCTACTGCTGAGGGATATATTTATATCTTAGATAAAATAATCATTGCTTTCTCACAAGTAATAAAATTACTTTGCTTATATGGGGAAATGGAGAAAATAAACTAACAGAGAATGCTTAAAGGAAAATAGAAGACTGTTTAAACCAAAGACAGTGTGCATTTCAATATCTATAGTGAAACGGTAAGAAAGAATTATCCCTAGGAGAAAAATCACACACCCGAATATGGAGCACACCTGTAAATAATATGAACGATGCTCTGGGCATGCCTGTAAGCAGAGATTGGAGTGGCTAGGATAGAGCTGGTCAAAAGCAGCCTGCAAAGTTAGCCAGCGAGGAAAAAGTATTTGTTCCATGATTGTCAGGCTATCACATAACTAAAGTAACTTCTGTTTGCAAAGTAATATGATTTTAATTTAAAAAGGCCTTGAGATACTCAGAGACATACAGAGATGACAGATCCATGGCCTTCTCACGCAGCCTAATATTCGGGCAAATCCTCAAAGCTGCCTACTGTTAAACTAAAAGTAAAAAGGGGTATTGCTCACCACAGTCCTGCCATCTTCAGTTATCCATCTGATTGGCGGATGACCCACAGCTGGATTATGATTACACCAACGGAATCGATGAATGATACAAGCTTGGAATCAACAGAATGCGTCCTGAATCAATCAAGCTTCCACAGTAGCACTCCCCCAGTACAAATTTTCTTCTCTGTATATATACCACAGTGAGACACTACCTCACACTTTCTAGAATGCTCGTTATCAAAAAGGCAAGCGATAACAAATACTGGCCTGGATGCGATGTAAATTGTACCCTTGTGCATTGTTGATGAGATTGTAAATTCTTGTAGCCACTATGGAAATCACTATGGAGGATTCTCAAAAACCATAAATAGAACTATCGCATTATCCAGAAATTACAATTCTGGGAATATATCCAAGTGAAAACATTACCTAAGAAAAGATATCTGCATCCTTATGTTGATAGCAACATTGTTTACAATAGACAGGACTCGGAAACAACCTAAGTGTCCATCAATGCATGAATGGATAAAGAAATTGTGAGAATATATATATACTATATGAACTCAAACAAATAATATGTGAACTCACTTATATTTGGATTCCCCACCTCATAAAAAGAAAACAAAAAACCCAAATTCATAGAAAAACATCCTATGTGGTTACCAGGGCAAGAGCTTGGGAGAGGGATGTAATGGAAACATACACTCAGTTATAAATAAATACTAACTAGGGGCGTAATGTACAACATGATAACTATGGATAATACTGATGTATAATACATAAAAATTGCTAAGAGAGTCAATCCCAAAAGTTTTCACCACTAGGAGAAAATATTTTTTCCTCTTTTTCTGCTTGCTTTTCTTTTTATTGTTCCTATATGAGAAGATGGCTAATAGCTGAACCTATTGTAATTATTTCACAAGATATGTAAATCAAGCTATCATGTTTTGCATCTTAAACTTATTTAGTAACATATGCCAATTATTTCTCAATAAAACTGATAAAAAATCAATTATCATTCCATATGTCTCATTTTGAAGGTTAATGAGAATTACATAAACTGATAACAGCTTCTTCATAAGTATTAAACACACTATTAATAGACCAAAGAAATGACATTAATATGCAAATACAGAAATAAAAACCAGAGTCTGCAAAATGTAATGTTAGCAATAGACCACACTTAAGTTGTTTGTAATTAAATATTGTGAGCCAGCAATAGATTTCTTTTTTATCAAAGAACATACTTAAAATATGTATTTTTATGGTGTGAAGGTCACATGATATTTTTATACAGGGGTGGACAAAAGTAGGTTTATAAGTATTCATGTGAAAAGAGACATGCAGGTTATGATTTCTACAATGGCTTCATTAATTCAAAGAAAGTCACACTGGCACAGTGCACTTAGGTGCAATCTCCTAAGTGCTCAAATTGCCAGCCTTCATTATTTACACATTCTTGTAGTATACTTGCTATACTCAAGCATACTTTGGCACAGAACTCTTTATAAACCTACCTTTGCCTATAACTATATAATCAAGAGACTTTGTTTTTGGTGGTACATAAGCAATATATAAAAATAACCTACATCGACATGGCCTATCCTAATCAGAATTATCACACAAAAAATAACAGAAGTTTACATCCAATGTGAAATTATTTAGAAATCAAATCACATATAAATAAAACACTGTCATTTTTTTAGCCTTATTTTCCTTGGGTAATAATTACTGAAGTCACTATTATTGATAATGTCAACATATAGTACATGCCTAATTTCTTCTGACTATGCACAGACACACATAAGTGAATTAGGTCATGGGTAAATGGAAAATACCCTCAATATTTTCAGGAGGAAAAGGGATGGATAATACAGAACAGAGTATAAAAGACAAATAGAGAAGATTCTGGAAAGATGCAGAGTGAGAAACACCAGGATCTTTCTTCCACTTAGACAACAATTGAACTGGCAGAGTCTGTCTAACGCAACTATTTTGAAACTGCAACATCTTTTGAAGGCTTACAACTTTAAGGGGCAAGGCATGGTTAATTTAGCCGACCTCAGCTCTTGGCACAGTAACAACTACCCACCCTGTACCCAAGTCCAGTGGTAGAGTGAACACTATTTCTGGAGTATATTGTGCATAGCTCATGGGGACAGGGTGGGCCAAAAACCCTGTTCCCCAAATACCAGAGATCTGTATTCTCATTACCGAGTACTGTGTCTGGTCTCAGGGTGTGTGCAAAGAGGCTAGCAGCCTTTGTTGTTGCACATCCCTGCATTTGTGCAAATCCCCTTCCCTCGGCCAAAGTCATTTCTAGGTGATTTAAATAGCTGGCACCTCTTTCTCTCCTTTTATTTTTTTCATTTTTGGGAGCCAGACACTAAAGGCTAGGACTCAAAAGCCAATTTTTATACAGGAGAAATTAGAAAGCCACCATGCTCGCCCTCCTGGGCCTGGTCTTTGGCATAGTGAACCCTTCAGCTATAGAAAATGAATTTCTCTCTAAACACTGACATGGAATTGTATCTTGAGTTAGTGTTTAGCTGACATTAGGCTTTTATTTTCCCCCATCAAAGCATCAATTAAATCCAGCAACAACTAACAAATCTGTTAATCCTTTTGTAACCAGGCAGCATGGGGTCGAGTCGCTTGATTTGTTATGGACACAACACACAGCACAAAGATCTATATGGAAGGAACAGGTTTTTATTAACAGAGCTCCCAATTGGGGTGGGGCTGGGAGCATTCCTGCTCTGAACCCTTACATAGAACCTCCCTTGCTCCCTAAAAGATTACATAACAAAACCACACCCAGAAGTTGTTTCCCATTATCGCTTATCTCTCCTTTTGGAGCTTAAGCTGGCCACGCAAGCAGGTCTCCATCCTCTCTAGGGTTGCGCCTGTGGATTTTCAGCGTCGCCATCATCTGGCAGCAGCTCTCTCTCTCAAGTCTGGGGTGTGTTGCCAGATCACTCTAGATGATCGTGCAGGGGAAGCTCTATCCTCAAGAAGCCTCTGTGCGCAGCTCTACAGATGTGAGAGAAGCAGTTCAGGACCAATGTGCTGTGCTGCACGGGGCCATAGCGTCTCAGAGGCTGGAGTGCAGAGAGGCACACCTATCAGTTGTGAGACCCTGCCTCAGGAGAGCTGGCTTACAATCATGCGGGGCTAAGCCTTCGACTGTCCCAGCATCTGCTGATCCCACCAGCAAATCGAAAATGAAACAGGAACGACCCTCACCGGGATCCTGCTGTAGGAACATGTGGGCAGCGAGAAGTCCTGTTCCCCTGTAGTGCAGACCTATGCTGACATGGGAGGCTGGGCAGCAGCTGCTGTAGCTTCCCATATGGGGAAGGGGCACAGGGCTTAACAGGCCCGCGCTAAAGGCATGAGCCATGCCCAGGTGGCAGCTGTGGAGGCCTCCTCTGTGGGTGAGGGGCGCAGGGCTCCCCAAGCCTGCCTCCAATCATCCGAACCCACTGCGCTCCTGGCCAGACAGGTCCCAGAGTACTTGGGGAATGGCCATGGGGTCTGTTCCCAGCAACGCCCATTGGCCCAGCAGCCTGAGCCCCCAGCCGCTATGCAGCCAACTGGGGAGGAGACCGCAAAAGCTCGCAGTGTCTCCACTCGCTTTGTTTCTTAAAGACTGCCCCCTAATCCCCTCACACAGTCGAAGTAGATGGGAGTGGCTGTCTCTCCCATCCAATCACCTCCCTAGCTTTAGGCGCCAGCCCTGTGCACTTCTTTTCTGCTGAGTCATGAGCACGTTGTCCTGGTTGCTGCATCAACACACACGTGCGCAGTCTTCAGTGCTTCCGCCCTTCCCCATTTCTGGGGAGGTAGTTCCCATTACACTTTTAACTTCCACACCCCATCTAGCTTTCGTGTAGGAGATATTACATATACCTGGCTATCTCCTTCCACTTGGATCATCCCAGTTCATGGTGCGTGAAAAATCTTAGTAATCTCAGTGTTCTAGCCATGCACACACATGGAAAGCTTTCTCTGACCACCGTTTTCAAATTTATACACCACCACCCGCCATGGCCAGCTTTTCTTTTTGATATCTTTTTCCTGCTATACTTTCCTTCATGAATCTTATTACTTAAAATAGTTGTAGTGTATATAATTTGGCTTCAAATTCCCAGTGTCATTACTTACGAGCTGTGTAAATCCCTTTTCTTCCTCAGTATATTTATATTTCTTATTCCAGGGTTTTTGTGAGTATTAGATGGGGTAATGCATGTAAACTATTTAGAAAAATACCTTGCCACACATTAATGTTTAATAAGTTCAACTTAATGTTTATTTGCTGCTTTTTATACTCACCAGGATACAAGCTCCATTAGAAGTGGGGCTTCTGTTTTAACTGCTTGATCCCAGTACACAGACCATTGCCTCTAAAGTAGTAGGTATTAAAAAATAATGTTTACTTAATTTAATCATGCACACGTTGTCCTTTTAACAAAAAATCATTCAATCTATAATTTCTTTTAGATTTCTTCATAATCACTAGTGATGTCTATGACTGAATTGATCTCTAAAGCAACTAAAATCGAAAGATCAGCCCTGCCACAGAAACTCAATTTTATGAAATAATTCACTGCCCCTGCCCTTTGCCACCTATGTGGAGACAATGGTAAAATTAAATCAGGTGCAACAGATGGTATATGAGAGTCTGTATGATGCAATTGTGCATTCTTTTGGACAATTAGACACAATGATTATTTTGGTTATGTTTTTAATACTTTCATACTGTTTTCTGACTGATATAACTTGTTTCAGCTTCCATGTTTTACAAATTGATCTCAGCAATTTAGCACTATGAATAAGTGGCTCTAATATGCTCTTCCCTGTGCCACCATCTCACACCCACTGAATAAGTAGTTGATAGAAGAGGAGATAATTCTGTCACTTTCATTTTTATCAAAAAACATAGTGATAGCAGAAGTTTTACCCATAAGTATAATTTATCTGTGAAACACAAATAATTTAAAAGACATTTTTAGTCCCCAATATTTCTAAATCATCCTTAGAAATCTTTGTCACAATTAAACTTGATCCTCAGTAGTACACTGTACCCAGTGTAACCAAATGCTTTTCTATTCCCTTCCAACTAATTTTAAATCTTTTTCTTCAACTTACTATAATCACAAAAATTCAGAGCTTCATGCAAACATGTATGTCTATTGAAAGCAAAACAATCAATCAGACAATAAAAATTCAGAATGAAAAGATAATTTAAAAAATACTTCACAGAATTATCAGCCTGAAGACACACCTTAATTCTCTTAGATGTTCTAAATGTTTGAGCCTGTATACTGAAAATTTCAAATAAAGTAAGTAAAAACCTAGAATAGCCTTCTCTGGCTAAATAGAAGTATAGTTCCTATTTATGGTGCTTTGCAATGTATTGTATTTTGGGGTAGTGGGAGCAAGGGAGAATAATACTGATGTAATTTAAAGCAAAAAAAAAAAAAAAAAAGGACCATATATTAAAAAGACACTGTAGAAGAATTTGCTTCCATTCTGAGAAAAAGAATTAAAAGCTCTAGAATCAGAATTTTCTTTGTCATTCCTACAATCTCACAATAATAATAGAACATCTGTTAAAAAGTTGCTGAGGAAATATGTTTTTGTAAAATTATCTTCTAGTTTGTAATAAGCATATGCCATTAGTTGAAAAAAATTGGAATTTAGCACATTACACAAAACAGAAAAGCTTATACTCCAGAGGCGTAATCATGTCAATTTAGCCCTTTATTCTCTGATGAAAATAGTAGGTTTAACTTTTGTTTATGTATCCTCATCAGTCCTAGATATAATTTGCAGAGGTCCTGCCTCATTGGTCTATGGAGCCCTGAGGGAGGAAATGGCAAGGCAGAATGAGATGACTCCAGACACTCTCTAAGGGGTGCAGGAGGATGGCCAGGCCTCAGGGACCTGACCAGGCCAGCTATGGCCTCTGGGGCCAGACTGACACCCACAAAGAAGTTCTCTTTATTTTTATAAAGACGTTTCTTACAATCAGTGTGAGAAAAAAAGCAGGTGCAAGTGGCAAATCATCCAGGCAAAAAAGCTATATGAGCAACTTAGAAAAAATACAGGACATTTCAGATTTCACTTAAGAGAACAGACGATCGCTTTCAAGCTGAATAGTCTGCGTTAGATAGTTCTTAGTCAAGGACATTCACTTATCTTGGGGGGGGGGTTGTGGCTTCCAGAGCTTACAGGTGTTAATTGTTCAGGAGGCATTACTAGGGGCAACGGCCTTCTTCAGCATTGGCAGCTAGCCTGCCAAAAGTTCATTCCTCTCCTTAACCCTTTTACATGGGGAAAAATAGCCAGGGTAGGTTAGGTTCTTTTGTGATCAGTAAGTCATTCTAGCAACATCATAAGAAATTGTGCCAGTTTTCAGTAGCAAAGTGCCAATATCTAAGAATCCCACTACCAATTATTCAACAAAAGCAAGTATGTAAAGGGAGATATATAGGAGAACTGCCAATGTCGCTTCTGCTGTGCAGATGCATCCTCTCTGTCATGACTGTGCAATGGATCGGCCACAGGCCGGCTTCCCACAATAATTTTCTGGGTTCCCTCTGTCAAAATTTCCTTTATCCTTACTATTTTTGTCACCTTTATTGTTCAGCTCATATTATCATTCATTAACATTATTTTTTCAAATTTTCTTAAAGATTTTTTATTATATAAATTGGGGAAGAGATTTAAAACCTGTTTTCCACTATGTGACATAAATGAAACTTGATGTTTACATGAATAACTCATTTTCATGGGCAAGTCCACAGTTATGTGGAATTCATGAGTCACACTCTGCAAATCCATTCCTTTCATTCAGTTAAAAACAAACAAATAAATAGAGGGAGGTAAGACAACTCAACATCATAAATATATTAACTTACTCTAATTTGATTAATAAATGTGAGTCTAACAAACATATCAATAATCTTTTTTTCCCTGAAAACAGATGACTAAAGTTCATGTGAAAAAGTAACATGCAATAATGGCTGAGTTCCTGAGAAAGAACTATGTGGGCATATTGAATCAACCAGGGATTTAAACATGCTGATGATAACATTCCTCTGAGTAAACACTATGTTACCGGCGCATGACTGGTCAGACTATCCAATGGAATACAGTCACAACTCTAGAAATAGGATCAAGTTCATATGAAATTATTAGTTCGTGATAAAAATGCCACCATCAATCATTGGGGCAAAGGCAGGCTTTGAAAATAAGTGGTGCCAGGATGATAAAATATCCCTTTAGAAAATTATAAAAGTTGTCCCATTATACACAAGAATAAAATCCAAGTGAATCATAAATATAATTTATTAAACAATGAAATACACATACAACTAAGAACTTGAATAAATTTCCCCATTTAAGGAAAGGCTTTTGAACTATGACTCAAATACAGATGTAGTACAGTAAAATATTGATAATTAGACTATATAATATTTAGAAACTTACTTTGCATGAAAAAGAAAAAGATTTATCAAAGTTACAGTACGCATAACGTGTACATGGAATAAGAGTTTGAGAGTAAAATGAAAAGTGCTTACTAATGAAGTATGATACATATTTCTGAGATAAAAATAAAAATGTTTTAGAACATGAAAATATTTTAAAATTATTGCGGTAGTGGTTGTGCAACTCTTTGAATATAATAAAACTATTGAATTGTACACATTGAATTGAGTGAATGAATTTTAAGTAAATCATATCTCAAAAACACTGTTATTTTTTATTTTCCTCACTTGAGGGTATGTCTTAATGATTTTATTTATTTATTTATTTGTTTATTATGAAATACTTTTGAATTTTATTGTTGTTCAAGTACAGTTTTCTGCCTTTCCCCCCTCCCCCGACCCCAGCCATCCCCACCTCCCTCCCCGGTTTCTGCCACCCGCCTCGTTTTCGTCCATGTGTCCTTTATAGTTGTTCCTGTAAACCTTTCACTCTCCCCACCCCCATCCCCTCCCCTCTCCCCTCTGGTTGCTGTCAGTTTGTTCTTAATTTCAGTATCTATCTCTGGTTCTATTTTTCTTGCTTATTTGTTTTGTTGATTAGGTTCCAGTTAAAGGTAAGATCATATGGCATTTGTCTTTCACCATCTGGCTTATTTCACTTAGCGTAATGCTCTCCAGTTCCCACCCTTTGTGACAGCATGCATGAAACTGTCTTAATGATTTTAAAGGGAGAGAAAGAGACAGAAAGAGACAGAGAGTGAGAGAGGCATCGATATTAGAGAGAAACATCGATCAGTTGCCTTCAATGCTCACCCAGACCAGGGATTGAACCGGCAACCCAGTTATGTTCCCTGAGGTATATACACTGACTATGTATTGCACCCACAACCTTTGGTGCATGAGACAGCTCTCCAACCAAGTGAGCTACCAAACCAGGACAAAGCTGTTTTGTTTTGTTTTTTTAAAAAAGGTCAAAGTGGTACTATCTTTCCAGTGAGAAAACTAGCAAAACTTTATGTACCATGTGGTCAAATACCACTGATGATGAGGCAAAATGACAGCTTGTGACTTCAGGTACACTTTCTAAAAAGGACAGAATGTCACTGACACAATATCCCTGTCACAAACGCAAAGCCTAAAACCGATTATAGGAAAAGCCATATACTGAGGGTCAGTTTTAGAAAAAACAACTGCGCTGTTCTATTCAAGACATTGGTGTCATAAAAGACAAATGCTGAGTCTGGAACAGTTCCTGGTTAAAGAGGATTAAAGTGGTAATAATAAGATATAGTTTGCAGTCATGGAATGAATCATAGATCAGAGAGGAAACAAATCTATAAAGACATTTGGGATAACTGGTACAATTGGAATTGGAATATATGTTTATAATTAATGGATCAGTATTCAATTGCCTGAAATTGAAAATTGTATTGTGGTTTCATAAGAAACTCTCCTTATTCTTAAGAGATATACATAAAATATTTGTGTGTAAAGCATCAACAATCAAGATGTTTGCAACTTACTCCTTTATCAAGAATTGTATTAAAAGTATATACATTATATATAACATATTATATATATATATAAATTAGAGCCTCTCACTCACACAAATAAATATATATTTGGTGAAAGGCAAAGGTAGAGAGTGAGGAAGCAAATATGCGTCAAACAAAATTAATTTTAGACTGTAGTAAAGAATAAAAAGCATTTATTTGAGCTAAAGGGAGCTGCACCCTGGGAAATGGAAAAATCAGATAACAACCTAAATTGAGTTCCACTAAGACAAAAGGAAGGTCACCTTTTATAGTGTAAGTATTCTCCCATGTTCTTAATTAGGTCCATGTTACGTAAATGAGTTATGCAAATCGGGTTGTTCTGATTGGACTAGGGCAGGACTCAGTCCTTTATTAGAAAGATGAATCCAGGGCTTCCCTGTAGTGGTTGACTCAGATGGCATAGGCAGGTGAAGCACAGTGGAGGAAGCCAAGGTTCTTCCTGGTATGCAGAGTTCATGAGAAACCCCTGTCAGAAAATGGCCACTAGATCCTTTTTAATTCTTAAAGTGTGGGCCCTTGGTTGTCCACAGGGAGTCCATCTCAGCAGATAAATTCCTTCTGTGGGTTCACATTAAAATAATATTTCTTCTCTGGCCCCACATGTGACAATACGTGAACAAATCATGAACGCAGGTGCAGCTCATATTTGTTTATATCTATGTTTTATAAGTTTAAAGTTTATTTTTAATAACAAGTTTAAAATACGCATGTTATCTAAGTGCAAGCACAATTTTCAAGAATAGCATTAAATTTACACTTTTAGTCACAGACAAAAATATTTTGGAATCTTCGGTTTTACAGCGCTCTTCTTAAATCACTCACAGTAAAAGTCTCCCTGGTCAGGACACAGCAGAGCGTCCGAACACTGTGTTATAGAACCTCGAGTCTGGGAAAAAGAAGTGGGCAACCACTCAAAACTTCCTTTGGGTCTGTGGCTGGGGAGGGAGGTGTATTTAGTTTATAGGAAAAATAACTGCAAATATTGTTTCTGTTATTCTATACTTTATTTATTAAAACTGAATTGTTTGAAATACTGGATAATTTTAAAAGTTAGATATTTAAACATTGATTAATGAACACAAGAATTTAGGATCAGAAGGAGGAGTAGTTTGACAAATTTAATGGATTGAATAGAATGTTAGTTATCTATTCTGAAGAAAACAAAAATATTTTGTTGTATTTTTCCTTTCTGAAGGCAGCTTTAAATTTGTTTATTAAGTTCTAGTCAGTAATTTTCCTGCAATTGAAACTTAACTTGGCTGATAAAATGGTTCTGTAAAATTATTTCTTGGAACAAACCATTTTTCTAATCTGTGAGGTGACATCCAGCCAAAGCATTAGTCACTCATAAAAGCAGCTAAGTGTTCTATCCACCTATGTTGGCACTCGGAGCTCCACACTCAGCAGTGCTCTCAGCCTTTGTAGAAGTGCATGGCTCATACATTGCATACAGACATATTAGAAGTTGTTGGGAGCCAGGATATGAATCCCAGACAGAGATACTACTTACATGCAGATTCTGTTAAGAGTCAAGTTGAAGAGTGAAGAGTCATCTGCCCATGGAGAGCTTGGCAGTTGCTGTGCTTCTCACACTTTGATACACATCACTTCAATATCTTATTAACATGTAGTCAACTAAGAATGCAGATTCTGGCCCGGCTGGTGTAGCTCAGTGGATTGAGTGCGGGCTGGGAACCAGAGGGTCCCGGTTTGATTCCCAGTCAGGGCACATGCCTGGGTTGCGAGCCAGGTCCCCAGTGAAGGCCATGTGGGAGGCAACCATACATTGCTCTTTCTCCCTCTCTTCTCCTCTCTCTGAAAATAAATAAATAAAATCTTTAAAAAATTAAAAAAAAAAACTTTATAAGAATGCAGATTCTGTTACAGTCCGTTAGGGGAGATCCTGAGATTTTGCATTGCTAAAGAGCTCTCAGGTGATGTCCCTAGACCATACTCTCAGTAGCAAAGTATTAGAGGGAAGATTGTAATTCTCTGGGAACCTTTCTTAGCCACCACACTTCTTAACAAAATCTCTGCACCAAATTTGACACCATCTTTTCTTCTACTTTAACAGTCATTGCAGCTTATTGGATCATAGGTGAGCTGCTCAAAGAAAGGCTGTGGTCTATAGATGTGGTCTATAGATGAGGAGGTGGCTTGGCATGAGACTGCAGCCCAATGAGGAGAATTCCGTATCATATCACAGTCAGAAGTCTGTCTCAAAAACAATGGTCTTGTTGGCCTTTGGGGAGTGGGTTTGTATGTGTGTGGTGGGGGGGCAGGGAGAGAGAGAGAGAAAGGTGGAGGGAGAGAAACTGTCTCAATTCTTTTATAAGAATATGAAGGATACCTTCTAGAGTTCCTGCTACTTCCCGGAAGTGAGTCCTGTTGTGTACTCAGATCCTTCTGAGACCTGATAATTGTTGAGGAATTTACAAATCACTTACTTATGCATCTTCACATGTGAGATAACTGATTATTCTGCATCCTGATCACTTAAAGCATTCTCTCAGGTGAGCCCTAAGTTGCGACATTATCCATATATTTCAAGTATCTATATTAGTACTTCAAAGATTTATAATAAAACTTTTTTCAAACTCCTGAATCAGGAATATATAGATTAGGCAGGTAGATAAGTAGGTAAGTTGGAAGGACAGATATACAACAGATAAATGGACAGATAGATAGATGCTTTTTAATGATACCCTCACACAAGCAAGATGTATGGTCCAGATAATTACCGATCTTAAGGCTTTCTTGATAGTGTACATGAGAAAGAAACAAAAGAGATTCTTCTGCACTGGCTGGTGTAGCTCAGAGGACTGAGCACAGGCTGTGAATCGAAGGGTTGCCAATTCGATTTCCAGTTAGGGCGCATGCCTGGGTTGCAGGCCAGGTACCCAGTAGGTGTGTGCAAGAGGCAACCACACTTCGATGTTTCTCTCCCTCTCTTTCTCCTTCCCTCCCCCCCTCTAAAAATAAATACAATCTTTGAAAAAATAAAAATACAAGCACCTTGATGTTATAGTGTAAGTATTACACTAAATTCATACAAATATACAGACATGTTTATGTATATATACATATCTCATACATAAGTGCATAAATAACAATATAAACTAGGACCATATTTTCCAGGTAAGTGTAACTAAGGAAAACTAGTTTGCCTCCTATTTTAATGAATATCTTCCAAGAGTCCCCTTAGGACCATGTGCTAATTTTTTATAAAGTAAAAAAGTTATAGAGTAATTGAATAAATTTGTCAGAGGGAAAATATTAGGTTACCACAAAGCCTATTTCTAGTACTGGTGAGTGAACAGTTCCAGACATTTCTTTTTTTTTTTTTTTCCATTAGTGAGTAAAAGAAATGTTTACATATTTTGAGATTCTAGAATAAAAATAACACATCATAGTTTCATTCTGTTTCAAAGGTTTGGGTGAATGCCATGGTTCTCTCAGACCTTCCATCCTCCACCCCCTAATCATTCTGTCTTCATCTTCATTGGTGCTGCTTTCTCCTTGGTGTCACCATCCTTCACTCGTTTGGGACAATTTGATTTTCTTGTCATACTGTAGAGAAAATAAAAATGGTCCATTCTAGAACTTTATACTTGCACTTTTTTTAGGGCACCTGATGAATTTCAAATCTCTTTAATTTTTTTCTTTGTACCACCATAAAAATAATTTGGGGTCATATTGAGTTTAATTATGATGTATATTTTATCATTCCTCTTATGGGTAATAGGAAAGAACTGACACATATCTATCCATAAAATCCTTTCTTAAAAACCATGTGTTCATATTACTAATATCTCACCTGTTATACTCCTCTGTGTGATGCTCTTGGGTAGTTTTGCATGTAGATAAGTGCATATTGAACTCACGTAAAATATGTTGAGAGTATATATATGAATTGTGAATAGAGTTGTTCCTGGGTTCTTAAGTGAGAGAAAAGGGAGAGGAGATCAGAAAAGACTTTTCAATGGTATTTTTTGTGAATTTGGTAGTACTTAAAACTTTTATAAAGAAATGTACTATTTCATTAGCATTTTTAAACATTAAAAACCACATCCTCAGTGGGAATTATGAACAGATTGGTCTGACTGTGGTTTCCTAGGAATTGTAGATCTGTATTCAATGTACATGCATAATGTTTGATATTTCAACAGACCATTGCAAAAGGGACAAATTCAGCTGGACATGCCATAATATACTAAAATACAACCTACTTGTAACAGTGTTAGTTTTGATTATTATATATAATACTTAAGTTCATAAGTATAATAAGTATCAGAGTATAATACTTATGATTGGTTAATAGTTGATGGAATTTTGGACTTTTTTATGACTGATTAACCTAATGACAAATAATTCTGCATATTCAAAAATTATAAATCAATTATTCTCCAAAACATATAGAATGCATTTTATGCATCAACATCTTGGTATGTTTAATAATGTTTCATCAAAATGTATTTTTAGACTCTGCATATGTTTAACTTTGATAGCTCTAAGATGGGTTAAGATGTGTCATATAAAATCCTAATTTCTTCTCTCCTCACACATAATATACTGTTTTAATTTTCCCTAAAAGTAGAAGTCTCCCAGAGGTTTTTCTCTCTGAGTCCACTCTCTGACCCTCCGGTCAGAAAGTGAAGCTCATATTTCATCCCGTGTAATTCTTTCATGCACCAGGTTTATGGCTTCCACCTTGAGATGTCATTACCAGTGAAGCTGAGTTATTATATACCAAATTGAAATAAACCTGGAAATGTGTTTCTCACAATAGTTCACAATTCCTAATGCAGGCACAGACCCTGATAGAATCCCCCAAACTGCCATCAAAGTTCAAATTGATTGTGAACCATGGAATGCTTCCCTTCACATTAGAAAAATCTATTATGGCTCTGCATTTAGCATGGGGTTAATGTAAAGCTGAGGTCGTAATCAGTTGAGTTACCATTTGGATACCCATGAATAATGCAGATCTGAATTTACCCGTGATCAGTCTTTGTTGTCTTTCAGTATCACAGTGTAGACTTACTTTTCATGTTCAGTTGGAACATGTGAAAGGCGGAGAGAGGTTTTTCAATGCTTCCTGAATATTCTTGTTTTTCGCTTTAACATTTTTTGAAGGGCAGTAGCATCTGCACAGAAAAGTACATACATATCTAGCATACAGCTTATCTAATATGTAAATCAATAATTTTCACAAATGATCACTTAGGTTCCCAAGACATAGAAGAAAAAACAAACAAACAAACAAAAAACAGACCATTAACAGAATCCTAGTTTGGTGCCATCCCTGTCCATGCAGGGATTTCAGGGAAGCTGCCACCAAAGGTTCTGGGTGCTTTCATACCAATGTGGGTGCTTCTAAGGAGGAAGCCTGAAAACTGTAGGCAGAATCTACTGCTCCTGCTGCCAATGGCTGTGCATATGAATGTACATGCTTGTAGCTGTGGCAAAAAAAAAGCTTTTCCTTCTCCATAGTCTATTAGACTTTACCTCAGTGCCTTCCATTGCAGAATTAAAATAGAAAGCTGCTGGCATTGGCATTTGGGGAATGCTACTGCTAGGCTTTATACTGCTACATTCAAACAACAGACTAGAGTAAGCAGTGGTATTATCAACAAAGATACCTGGCACACCTTCTGAGAGTCTCCTAAAGCCTAAAGGAACAAACATTCTTTAATGCGGCATTGATTAAAAAAGGGGGTGTCTGATATTAATTGCAAGGAGTCAAAAAAGGCTCAAGTTCCTCTTTGAATTTTAGATTTTTTAAAACTATTCTTATGCTTTTTTATTATGGATATTCAGAATTCATAAATATTGAGAGAAAAGTATGATGAAACCCATTGTCTTATCTCCCAGTTTCAATCACTTTTCATCTGTGCCTTTCACTTATGTTATCCCCTCCCTTATGGATTATTGACACTAATATACTATATACTTTTACCATAAATATTTATTATGTATATTTAAAGTTCATATTTAAAAAAATAACTATAAAGTTATTTATCACCCCAAAACATGTATAAAATTAATAACACCAAATATTTAGGCAGCATTCAAATACCTCTACTACATAATTATTAAAGGTGTTTCTAAAACAAGAGTACTGTTAAGTTCTATATGTTACAGTAAGTTGATAAATCCCTAAGTTCCTTTTAATCTATAGATTTTTCCTTTCTCTTGTTCTTGCTCTTGCTTTTTCTCTAGCTCTAGCAGTTTAGTTATTGAAGATTCAGGTGGCTTTGCACACTGTGGTTTTGGCTGATTGAATCCCTGGGGTGTTATTTAACATGCTTCTCTGTCCTTTGTTGCTATTAGACTTAGAGGCTTAATTGGATTTTGGAATGTGGTCCTGTGTGCTTCCATCAGGAGTCATATATAATCTGCTTTATTTCCTTTTATGGTTTTAGCTCTTATTGATAATTATTTTCTGTGTCTTTTTTCTCTTATATTTACAAACATAATATTCTGACTTCTATTTCTCATCTTGAGAACTACCTTTTTATTTTTATTACAGTTTACATCCGATGATATTTTGTATTAGTTTCAAGTGTACAGCATAGTGGTTATACAACCATATACTTTACAAAGTGGCCTCCTGATGTTTCCAGTACAATATTATTGACTATATTCCCTATTCTGTACATTACAGCCTGTGACTATTTTGTAACTACTTGAGTACTTCCTTAAAGAGAAGTTTCAGCACTGAATTAGTTTCTCTTAAGTATAGTTCACATTGGAAAAAATAGGTAAGCACTTGACTCTTTCCCATTACATATCAGTTTTCAAATAGTTGGTTAAATTAGAACCTCAAATGTGGCCAAGTGTGCTCAATCCCAGCCCTGCCACTTAAAATCATATAATAATGGGAATGATCACTTTTCTTCTCTGTGGATGTATAACTATGGTAAAGATTTTGGAAAATTAAAACTAATGTACATAAAATACCTGGCAGACTTTCTTGCATATTATAAGAATTCAGTCTGTTATCATCATTAAATTTTATATCTCACAAATCTAATCATTACACAGAAATGACCCAGTTAGGTACTTTGTTAGAAGCAGGATGGCCTGAGGAAGTAGGCTAAAAAAGAGAGTACTGTATTTAAAGGCAAATATGGTTTTGAAAGTGAAGTCTTATTGACTTAATGCTTACCTAACTGCCAAGTGGAAGAAAATATGCTGCAGCCAATCTAGACTTTGGATGTCGCATATACAAAAGATGAGCATGCATTAGTGATTCAGCACCTACATTGAAAAGATAGTTTGTTCTTGCTGGTTTTTGTTTGTTTGTTTTACAGCTAAGGGGAAATATATAAAAATTCTTTGGAATCAGACATTGTGCAAACTGATCTAAGATATGTGTGTGTGTGTGCATATGTATCTTCAGAGTTTCTGGGGAAAAAAGAGTGGAGTGTGTGTGTGTGTGCGTGTGCGTGTGTTTGATTGCTTGTTTGTTTGTGTCCTGGCACACTGAATTGGATTTCAAGGTAAATAGAAAGACTGTCCATACTTAAGTCCCTCTGCCATGTTTCATTTGTCCTCTCCTGGGTGAATGGATTTCAAAACGCTAGTTTTTCTGTAGAGTACTATGGGATTGCAGAGGGGTGATTAGAGGTTTGAGATAGCAAACAATCGATCTATAGAGCTAAGGAATATAAACTTTGAGTCTTTTGATAAAATCGAGCTGAAGCTTGAAAAAATGTATTTTCATTGTAATTTTACATAAGCTTTTAAGAAAAAGAGAATAAGAGTGTTTATACAGATTTTTAACTCAGTTGGTGAGAACTTGATCAATTCAAAGTCAAACATTTCATGTCTCTTATGGGCTTATTATTTTCACATGTTTTCATGTCCAGGGAGTTCGTATTTAACTCAGGTCAGTCATTTTATCCATGCTCACTCTGATTCACTCATAAAGTGTGAATTCTTGGACTTCTAGTAGACAACTGAAAGGAGAATTTAAAGAATACTCATAAAATGTTCGATATTTAGTTTCAAACTCAAATTAAAACAAACATTAGTACCATTAGAACTATTATTATCCATTGTCTCTTTATTGATGAGTATCATTGAACCAGCAATCTGGGTTTGCTGACTTCCTTCTTCACTGGCAGGACAATTCTTGCAACTCACTAGAACAATGGATAATTCATAAGTCATGCAGTTAATATGGGTTTATCTTTGTCCAGAATCCGAGCACCCTTTTTGTTAGATTATTCTAAGTCCTTGGGGTGTCAATAGAGGAAAGGCCTATTTTCTATGAGATAAGCATTAAGAGTTTTAACTTCCCTTGCAGCCACATTCATAGTATGCAACCTCACTCTGATCGGTTTGTCTCCCCCTGGACTTAATCGGGAATTAGTAAATTTTGGGCACAGGCCATGGAACATCAATTTCATCAATAGCTGCAGGATCACCAAGGACCTGGAGATAGGAGCAGCAATACTAGAAGCAGCACTGTGAATATGTGGAGTAGAGTATTCGGTGCCAATAATGGCGGAAGTAGAAGCTGGCGTGTGTGGAGCTCAGCATCTGCAGCAGCAGTATCGTTGTTCTCACAGAGCTGCGTTTGGTGTGGCATTAACTCTGTTGCTAGCTACTACATGGATTCTCCCTTTTCTAGCCATTTCTCCAACTTGATTCTCTAGCTTTTCTAACATTTTTTGTGTAATACCCATTATTTTCTCCATAAATATTCTGCTTAAATTAGCCAGTGTATTTCTTCTGCATGAAACTAAGAATTAACTGGCATGGGGAGTGACCACAGACCCTCAGAGAAATGCAGATAATCTGAGACTGATTTTCTAGACAGGGCTGAAATGAAGAACTCAGCTAGTATTTCAGGGAAAAATTATGCCCATCTTTAACATGCAATGCTAAAACAAATATATCTCTGGCTATCTGAAGTGTTATCATCTGAATAGATGTTAAAATAACTTCCAAGTAAATCTAAGCAACATTCACCATCTAAATGGAAAATTTGGCACAACAAACCTACATGTATGTGTCAGTGAAAACATTTAAGTCACATGAATTTAATGTGAAAGAAGGTAAAACATGATGTAGTTTTAGCTCAGTAATTTCCTCAATAGGTTTTTGTCTTTTGCTTCCATTAAAATACGTATTATGTATTTTTGCTATCAGTTTCCCCTCATAAGTAAGTTTAATGGACATTCTGAGGAAGTAAAAATGACTTGAAGAAAGTGGATGAGCCTAAAGTCACCAAAAAAATAAAAATAATAGGAGAAAATTGGAAGTAGTAAAGTGTATTAAGAGATGTGACTACATAAAAGACATAATCATGACCATGTATGTATTCTTATTTATTGTGCTTGTGAATTGTTTCTCTGAAAAAAGAAAAAATAATCATGAAAGTGTTGGTTCTGGAAATTTTCAAAATATTATTCATATATGACATAATTTTGAAAAAAGTCAGAAAATTAACTTGTTCAGTGCATTGATAATCATAATTAGCTTGGGATGCAACCAAGCAACATTTCAACACAGCTGGAAGTGCGAAATATATTTGAAAGTCTGAATACTGCTACAGTGGAAGCGTGAGATGATTCAGCGAAAGAATTGAGAAATAGTGAATTCAAGATACATCATGGGTCAAGGAGCTTCTGTTCTGCTGATAATCAGTTGTAGAGTCTTCTGCTGTGAATTGTGAAATGTTATCCTCACTGACTTCAAGCCTCTGGGGGAACCATTGACAGGAACCACTAAGTCATGTTCCAGTAAGTGGCGCTGATTTAGAGAGATGGTCAGGGAGCAGCTGATAAACTACTATAACCACATATCAAATAATTATGGAGAAAGACATTATACCTGATGCTCATTGTTGGCCTGAGGGAAAAGAAAAGAGGAAACTCATGGGTATCATAGCCATATCACTGATAGAATCTTTACATTATGCAGCATAGTTAAGTGCTGCTCAAAGTGAGCTGGGTCATAACATGACCACCTGAAAAACTCAATTATGAATTTAGATCTCAAGTAGATATACTGCAAGCTGTCAATTATTTTTTAGTATGTTTGTTTTTTATTCTAGCCATCCTATTTCTGTATTTCAAGTGTCAAAGAAAAAGAAAATAGAGTATACTTATTCACCAGGCACTTAGATTCGACGTTGTACACCCTGCAGGCTGTGTGAATGTCCCTGCTACCAAAGTGTTGTCAAGGCCCCGAGAGCTACAGCACAAACTTTGCCTCCATCAGAAAGTTTATCAAAGATCATTGATTGGTATGATCATTTAAGCAACCTGGCCTTTTTCTGACTATTTGTTTGATTAGGTAACTGAAGCTAGATCCAATAGAACCTCACTCTAATGGATATTGAGATGAGAGGTACAAATACATCTTCATTAAAGATAAAGGGAGAAATTCACAGACATTAGAAATAGGCATGTAGAGCATATTTTCATGAAATGTTCCCATTGCACCAGTCACTTTAGTAGGTAAATAATCCCCAAAAAGTAAGAACCAAAATTTTGTGTTTTATTCCTTCTTTCATTCTCTTTTAGTTTCATCCTTACTACTGTTTTCTATAAGGCATAGTTGTGGTGATAATTCTGTAGTTTAAAAAATCAAGACAGGAGTAGCATATTTCCCCCAAGATTCTGGTGTTCAGGCTAGATGCAGTTACTAAGGAAACTTGGAGTTGCCCTTCCTTTGGGAAAATGAGAGCACATTTTAACTTCCTGAGGAATGGTCTGTTAAATTAAACTGAAGTTGTTTTATTTATTTTTTTTATATTTTATTCATTTATTTTTAGAGAGAGGGGAAGGGAAGGAGAAAGAGAGGGAGAGGAACATTAATGTGTGGTTGCCTCTCAGGTGCCGCCCTCCTGGGGGCCTGGCCTGCAACCCAGGCATGTGCCCTGACTGGGAATCTAACTGGCGACACTTTGGTTCACAGGCTGGCACTCAATCCATACCAGCCAGAGCTTATTTTGTTTTTGAAGTATAATATGTAAAGATTTTGTATGCTGGACAGCCAAAAATAACAAATGCTTGTCGGACAATAGATATATAGAAGTGGGCATTTATCATGTCCTTTATGACAGGTAACTAGTTCCCTTTTTATGGATGGGCAATTCCTTGTCTGGTGAGTATTAGTGGAGAGAGAGCCCGCCTCTCACCATGGAAGCTGACAATGCCAGATATTAGTTTTCTCGGGGCATGGTGTGAAATATTGTTTCTGTCAATCCAACTCACTGATTCTGAACTTGAAATTGGGAGACAAGGACAAAGAACCTATTATATGAGTGTGCAGCGTTAGTAGCAAGGGCAAATGCTTGAGGTATAGAGGGCCCAAAGAGCGGTATTCAGTTTTCAGCATCACTAGTGGAAGCTCGGTAACCCAGGGTGCCTTGTGCTCTGTGGCAATTGGAGCAGTCTGCTCATTGGACTAGTCTTAACTGATTTTGATTGTAGCCCTATCTGATGTCCACCCTCCCTTGATTCCTGTCAAATTTTTCAGGTATATTTCTCTAATCTTCCCAGAATTGCTGTGAGTTATATAACACCCTTGCAAAAAATTCATTTCTCTGTTTAAATATTCCTAAATCAATATCTGTAGCTAGCAACTAAGAGCAATGACTGATCTGGAGTAATGCAAAGTGGTGGACAATTTATGAATAGACAATAGATATGCATTATCAGGAAAATGTTTATAATAGAAGTCTGATTTGTAATCATACATGCTAATCTCGAAGCTAACATTCTTTAATATGGCCTGAATCCCCCCACAAAACAAACAAGTCACAGTCCCATCAGCTATAGATGTCATACTTACCTGATATTTTGAAGTGAGTTTAAAAAAAGACCTATTTTATAGTTGAACCGACAAGGGAGGATGAGGCCCTAAAGAAGTCCTACCATGGTGAAAAGCTGTATAGAAGTAACAAGATGAAACTATTACCAGACCACGTGAGAACTGGCCCTAGGAAAAAAGGACAATCAGAAAGCAGTTAAAGTTACAAAGTAACAAAGCCACAGCCACAAGTATAAGACAAAGTGGGGGGGGCAGGAAAAACTATTCTCATCTCCACACCCCAGACTGGCTGTCTCCTGTGGGACGTTCCTAAGGCCAAAGAGAAGAGCCAAATGAAAGGAGTAAAGAACCTGCATCTCTTTCCTATCAAGGAAGTTAAGAGCAGAGAATACACCTGGGGAGTATATCTTGAATAATAATCAATTTACTTTTTGAAATAAATTATGAGAAGTTGTTACATTTTTACCTCATTAACTTACCACATTTAAGTTTTTTCCAACCAAAGCATATGAATCAGAACAATGTCAATATTGACCATAGTCAAATCAATAAAAATGTATTCCTAAAACATTTGAAAAATTTTTAAAGGTTTATAACTAGAATAAACAATGATTGTTTAAAACTACATCGGTCTAGGAATGAGCAACAAAGTGGTAGCATGAGGAGGACTATAAACCCTCTCCTCAGCAAAATAATAATAACTTATAAAATTATTTTTAAAAACACCATTTAACATCTCTAGAATTTCTCTTAAGTTCATACTGCAAATTGAGAAAGATTTTTTGAAGAAATCCACTATATTTTGGTAAGAACAGGGATAGACTCTGGGTTTGAGAAAGTCTAATTCACTCCCTGCCCACTTGTAGTGCAGCAAGATAAAAGCATTACTACAGGCATAAAAAAGGAAAGAAAAAAAGAGGACATTCTTTGTCCCCTCCAGCTTCCAGTAAGAATCTTTGGATTTGTCCTTTAGGAAGGACATTTCTCATCCCCCTAAGCTTTATGACAGACAAAAGCTATTGTAGGCATGAGCACCCGAATGTTCTGGCCACCCTTTTTCTGTCCAGGTACCCACTCAGGGTGGGAACTCTATGCCAAGTTCACAGGCCAGGAACACAGAGCAGTTTCCATGTTTAGAGAAGTGAATTTAGAAGACCTGAGCTATTGCTCCTGCCTAGGACCTCACTCACAGGGTAAGGTGTCACTTCACGAGCAGAAGACAACTGTTGAGTATTTCCAAGTTCAGAGCATTTGTGCACAATTTAAGGCCAAAAAAGTCAAGTTTTAAGAAAACTAGCTCTCTAGTTCTCCTCCAGGAGACTGACTTTATTAGGGACACAGCACAGAGAATGTCAAACCTAAAGGCACTATGGAAAACAATGGATATTTTAGCTGTATACAATGAAGAGAAGACTACTAGCTTCCTGACAGCAACAAGATAAACGACACACCAGTTAGAAGTTTAGCAGATAAAACTGAAGAAAGAGGCAGCTAATAAGAACCCTGTGGAGTCAGAGCAACCCTGAAACACTAGCCTCAAAGACCACCTAGAAAAGAAGCCCTAATTTAATTCTATAAGACCATCTAAAAATTTACATCTGGACATCATTGAAAACAAAACAAACCAGCTAGCAATTAGAGGAAGTGAACAGCTAGGGATGTCACCAGTAAAGGCAGATTAATTAATATTTTATGAAAGTAGAAACCAAAAGAGAGAAGGGATAGATATACTTGCATAAAATAAGAGTTTTAAGTCTAAAATGTAAGAAGAGGCAAAGATCATTATATAAGTAAAAAGAGGATCAATTCATCAAGAAAACAACAATCACATATAAATATAAAAAAAACAAGCATTAAGAACATACTAATAGATCTGAAGGGACAAATAGACAACAATACAATAATAGTAGGGGACTTCAATACTCCACTTTGAGCAATGACAGAAATCAACAAGGAAATATTAGCCTTGAAGCACATTTTAAATCAAATGGACCTATCTGAGACCCTGGCCAAGTAGCTCAGTTGGATAGAACATCATACCCATACATCAAGGTTGCAGGTTTGATCCCCAGTCGGGGCACATACCAGAGTCATTCAATTAATGCATAAATAAGCAGAACAATAAATCAACGTTCTCACACCCTCCCTTTCTTCTTTTCTCTCTCTCTCTCTAAAAATCAACATGGAATAACCTCAAAAAATTAAAAATGGAACTGCCTTATGACCAAGCAATTCCACTTCTGAGAATATAACCAAAGAAACCCAAAACACTGAAATAATATATGCACCCCTATGTTCATTGCAGTGTGATTTATAATAGCCAAGCTATGGAAGCAGCCTAAGTGTCCATCAGTAGATGAGTGGATAGAACAACCATGGGACAGTTATTATTGAATACTACTTGTCTATAAAAAAGAAGAAAATTTTATCCTTTGCTGCAGTATGGATAGACCTGGAGAACATTATGGTAGGTGAAATAAGATAGTCAGAGAAAGACAAATACCACATAACTTCACTCATATGTGGAGTCTAATTAATAAACCGAACTAACAAGCAAAATAGAGGCAGACTCATTAATAGAGAGCAAGCTGACAGCTCTGGGTGCATGGGGGTGGTTAGGGGTTGGAGGGATTGAACAAAAAAGAAGAGAAAGAACTCACAGACACGGACAACAATGTGGCAATCATGGAGGGGATGAGAGTGTGTGGAAATGGAAGCAGATATAGAGAGGATCAATGTTAATGGAAAAATGCAAATAAATAAGTACAAATAAATAAAATTAAGTAAATATCAATAATTAAAAATTCAAATAAACCTGACATTCAGAACATGTCATCCAACAACAGTGAAACCACATTCTTTTCAAACACACATGAATATTCTCTAGGATAGAGTCTATGAAAAGTCACAATTGAAGTCTTATTATTTAAGAAGATTAAAATCACACCATGTATCTTTTTCAACAGGAATTATATGGAATTAAAAATCAATAACAGGAAGAAAGCTGAAAAATTCACAACTATGTGGAAATTAAGAGCACACTCCTGAACAACCAATGGGTCAAATAAGAAATCGAAAGGGAAATAAATAAAATACATTGAAACATGTCGTGAATTCTGGCCAGCAGGATTCGTATGCCATGGTTGTGTGTACATAATTTTACACGTAATTTTATAATGGACTAGAAATTCCGGGACCACTCGTCCCCTCCATTATCATCTTGGAGAGACCCCAAACCGTGTGTTGACCAGCCTTTTATTGCCGTTTCTCGGGCACCTTACATATGAATGGTCTTCATTAACTATGCATGAACTGTAGATTTACATTAGGTGGTAGATGCCCAAGATAGTTCATCAAGAGGATAGATATGCAAATGGAAAGACAATAGGCTTGGGCTGAACTCTGGTCTGAGGAAGCTAGGCATGCATTAGCATAAGTCCTTTTGACCCAGGGAGAGAGAGATTTTTAGCAGAAGCAAGGTTTTATTTTAAATCTAAGGAACATATTAGCCTGATTCCCCCACAGGAAATTCTGCTTCCACAAACATTGGTCCATGCATGCCGGTTTATGTTCCATGAGAGACTTTGCTCCTTGACACGCATGAAAACACAGGGCTATAATTCCCCACTGTGGATATATGAATTTCCATTAAAAACATACAAAAATAGAAGCAGAGCATAACAAAACCTATAGGATGTTGCAACAGCAGGTAAAGAACTTTATAGTGATAAACACCTATAATAAGAAAAATGAAACATCTCTACTAAATAACCTAATTTATGCCTAAAGTAGAAAAAGAGCAAACTAAGCGAAAGTAAGCAGAAAGAAGGAAAAAACAAAAATCAGAGCTGAAAGAGAATTGAGTAACAAAATGAAGAACTTGTTTTTTAAAAAGTTAAACAAAAGTGATCTGCCATATTTTTCAGACCATAAGATGCACCTAGCTTTTAGAGAAGGAAAATAGGAAAAAAAATTGAAGCAAAAACTGTGGTAAAATATTTAATAACATAAACAACATAATATTTCACCAATGTGAGCCAGGTAAGCTACATTCAGACTATAAGACGCACCCCCATTTTCATGCCAAATTTGGGGGAAAAAGTACGCCTTATAGTCCGAAAAATATGGTAATTAAGCTAGACTAAGATAAAAAGAGAAACCAAAATAAAGTTAGAAAAATGGAAACATTACACATTTAACCACAAAAATAAGGATTATTAGAGGCTGCTGGAAAGAATTATACTCCAACAAATTGGATAACCTATAAGAATGGATAAAGTATTATATTAGAAAGATGAAACCTATGAAAGCTAAATTATAAAGAAATAGAAAATCTGGACAGAACAAAAATGAGTAAAGATAATGAATCACATTTCAAAAACCTCCCGACACAGAAAAGGCGAGGACCAAATGATTTCACTGGTGAAGTTCTTCAACATTTAAAGAATTAATGCTAATTCTTCTCAAATTTATCCAAAAAATTACAGAGGAAGGAACACTCCTAATTCACTCCCAATTCACTTATGAAGCCTGAATTACCCTGATACTAAAGCCAAATAAAAAACTGTAAGAAAATTATAGACCAACATCCCTGATGTTTAAAATGCAAAAATTCTCAAGAAAATATTAGCAAGCCAAATTCAACAATATATTAAAAGGATCATAGCCCATGGTCAAGTGGGATTTGTCCTTGAGATGCAAGAATGGTTCAATAGAAAGATTAATTAATGGGATATACAACATTAATGGAATAAAAGATAAAAACCATATGCTCATCTCAGCAGATTCAGAAAAAACATGTGACAAAATGAAACATCCTTTCATGATACAAACCCTGGCCAACAGCAGGCTCAACGGTGAAAAGTTGAGCCTGGCTGGTGTAGCTCAGTGGATTGAGTGCGGGCTGGGAACCAGACGGTCCTGGTTCGATTCCCGGTCGGGGCACATGCCTGGGTTGTCGGCCAGGTCCCCAGTGAGGGCCATGTGAGAGGCAACCATACATTGCTCTTTCTCCCTCCCTTCTCCTCTCTCTGAAAATAAATAAATAAAATCTTAAAAAAATATAGTGAAAAGTTGAATGATAAAATTTGAAGACATTATGCTAAGTGAAATGTCATACAGTGAAAGACAAATGCTTTATCGTTTGACTTATACGTGGAATATAAAAAGCCAAACTCACAGCAACAGAGAGTAGAATGTCAGTTACTGGTGGCTGAGGGCTGGGCAAATGGGAAGATGTTAGTTAAAGGGTACAAATGTCTATTCTAAAATGAGTAAGTTTTAGAGACCTAAAGGATATAGCATGGTGATTATAGGTAGTACTGTAATACTGTATTATATACTTGAAAGTTGCTGAAAGTGAATTTTAAATGTTCTCACCACCAAAAAGAAATGGTAATTGTGTGACATGAGGTGTTAACAATCACTATGGTAATGATCATTTTGCAATCCACTTATATACTGCTGAATGCTATATAATAGCTCAGAAAACAAATTAGTTAATACAAGGGAACTAATGACATATTTAAATTATTTTTTAATTCATTTTAGATTGGAAAGTATATAAACTTATGTAATGTTATAACAAAGTGTTTTTGTGATTCAAATAACCATTAACAGAAAATCCACAAAATAAATTATTTTCATCATGTCGAATAACAACAGCTAACACTGATTCAGAAAAAGGTGGTTTGAATCCCCAAACAGTATTATTTCCACATCTAGCGTCCCTTAACCCTGACGTTTAGCTCATAGTAGTAAACCAGAGTGTGAGCAGGAGCAGAGTTGGGGCTGCAGGGGCAGTGCTACATTTCCTGGCTAACCAGGTTAGCAGCAGGGTGTGACGACAGACCAACCCACCCCTGGGTAAGATGCTGCAGGAGGCAGTCATTGCACTGAGCATGCGCAGGACTAGCGAGGGTGACCGGCTAAGAAAAAAGTCCTATTCCTTTCCAGTATGGCAAAGATCTGTCAGTATAGCCTGGGAAAAGACAGAATTGGCTGGGGGTGGCTGATTGCCCTGGAGCTCACAGAAGTTTGAGCAGCTGGCCCAGTCCGCAGGGGTAACTTATACAATATAAGGGAAGGTAGAGATGGCTCTCTCTTGAACCCATTGCATGGATATGTTGGCTGGTGCTTTGTGAGACCTATGGACCCTGGAAGCCACTTGGCCATTTACAGTGCTGGCCCCACACATGGGTCTCCAAGGAGCCTAAAGCCAGACTGCAACCTGGAACAAGTCAAGCTGGTATGACCCTGCAGCAACCACTTGTGTTTCCTGATATTTTTAGACAGAAAGGAACGGAGGGAGAAAGAGAGGGAGAGAAACATCAATGTGTGGTTGCCTCTCATGTGGCCCTCACTGAGGATCTGGCCCGCAATCCAGGCATGTGCCCTGACTGGGAATAGAACCGGGACCCTGTGGTTCCCAGCCCATGCTCAATCCACTGAGCTACACCAGCCAGGGCCTGAAGGACAGTATTTTAAATGGGAGAAGGAACTCTAGTTGCAGCCTGGGACTGGTCCATCAGAGGGTGGCAGGGTTTTCCTCTGGATGTTCCAGAAAGGATGAGCTTTGAGACAGGAGGCTGCCATCCTCCCACATTGTACAGCTTTTGAATAAATGGCCACTTTCCTTTTCTCACCCAACCTCTGTCTTTGGAATTTGTCTGCATGGCTGGTGACAGGTAGTCAAACCCCACTTTTTTCCATTAACAGTAGTACTCAATAAATACGTGTTTTATATTGAAAAACATTTGAAATGTACAAGGGGAGTATGGCTTATTTTTCAATATTTGACAAATCTCTTTAAGTAAAAATTAATAGTAACAATAGAGTATTTTTCCTTCATAAATCAACATTCTCACTTGAGTTTCTTACAATGCGATACACATTGTAGTATATGCTGTTTATACTCTGGATTTTGATTGTAGACACAACACAAAATAAATCCACATATGTTCTACTTCACTTATGTGTTTGAGAGTCATTTACAGGAGACTAGTTCTTTTTCTAATGTGACTAGTCACACAGATAGTATAGAACAGACAACCATCCCTTAGAACCGATGCAGTCCTGCAAGAGCATCGCCGTAGCTTGGTCAGGTGCAGGGTCTTTGTTGTCATGTGGAAAACCTTGCCTAATGCCTGTATGTTTCTGGGAAATGAAAGGTGGCTCACTGAAGTATGTGGTCAGCAGATAGTGCTAGAAGAAGAAGAGAGGAGATTCACCTCTAAGTTCAGTGTCTATTCTGAAAATCAGATAACCAAAAAAATTTGGCCTGGGAAATACTTCAACCCCTTTATCTGAGCCTTCAGAATGTGTTCTCAAACACATTCTGTTGGCTTTCAAGTTCATCTCACTCTGCAGATCAAAAAATGTCCTGCCTTCACTTGAGCTAAAGCAAAGCCTATAATATCATAGCTAAAACTTTTCTGTTTTGTCTGTTCGAGGCATTTTTCACACAGTAGCTCAGTTAATTGTCACAGACACAGTGTGCAGTAGATACTACTATTATTACTCTGATTGTAAAAGTGGAGTGTAGAGAGTTTGAGTAACTTTTTGCATTTGTATCCAAGTTGCCAGGGCAGCAATCTCCTTGCTCTAAACCACCAAGCTCTCCTGCCTTTCATGCCATGGTCTTACCCCTCCACTCATTTTGTATGCAAAGTTATGATGGAAGTGATCTCTGTGCTAATAGATAGTGAGCCAAACTGAAATTCAACAAGTACCCTCCCTCAGGAGTTTGGCCTGGCATACCATCAACCAATTGTGGGAAAATCTATATGCATTTTAGTCAGTCTTTTTTGACTTTTCATAATTGCAAAAAGAAAAGGTAATATTGCTTGCTTATGTGTTTGTTTTTCCTATAATATTTAAAAAAAGCAAGGACAAATACATATCTTAATCTCATTTTGACAAGCATTCTTACATTATTTTCTTTTATTTTTACTTAAAAATTAGGAGAATATAAAAACGTAGCAATAATTTGTCAGGTGATTCCAGTAACAGAGATTTTCCTTTATTTTTTTCTCTTAGTTTTCTCCAAAATCTAAATTTCGTATCTTGACTCTCCCAAGCTCTCTGTCATTATTTAAAATGAAGAGTTTCAGCACTTTAAACTGTTATTCATATATTTTAAATACTTTTCAAAATAATATTTTGATTTATACATTTTAAAACATTCCTGAACTCAGTGAAAAAAATCTTTTTTTTTAATTTTTATTTTTTTTTATTTTTTTTTTTAGAGAGAGGGGAGGGGAGGGAGACAGAGAGGGAGAGAAACAGCAATGTATGGTTGCCTCTAACATGGCCCTCATGGGGACCTGGCCCGCAACCCAGGCATGTGCCCTGACTGGGAATCGAACCGGGACCCTCTGGTTCCCAGCCCGCACTCAATCCACTGAACTACACCAGCCAGGGCTGAAAAAATTCTTGAGTGCTCATATCTGCAACCCGGAAGATTTTGTGTGAGAGAAATGCATAAACATATTTAAATACAAGTCTAGTCCTGTGAATACTTCTGACCCATTTTAGGGGTAAGGCTAAAGTCCCAATACAAATGGGAAAACTCAGAAATTTTGGGTAACATATGTTTATGGCATTAGATTTATTTTCTAAAACTGATATATCCTAATAACTTATAACTAGGATATGTGATAAAGCATCTTGGTGGTTTGAATTTAAGTTGAGTCCAGATTTTTCTTGCATTTGACATATCTCATTCTACCAAAGCATAATAATAATCTTCATTCAAACAAAATATAATGAATACATTATATATTTTCCCAGCATATTCATAACCCAAATATTTCAGTAGCCTCCATCAGAATAGATATATAAGAACCATGGATTTAGTATCACATTTAGTTGTCATTTAGTCAGACCCATCTCAAATACTATTTTAAAAAATTCAGAATCTAAGAAAAGCAACCCCAAAGTACTAAGAAAAAGGGTTTTTTTGTTTGTTTATTTGTTAACCTCCAGGAGAGAGCAAGAATGCATTCCCTACAGTCATGAAGAGTTCATCTCACACACGTGTGATCCTGCAGAGACACACAGGGTGTTCCAGAAACCTGGCAGTAAAGACTGAGGGAGTCTCATAGCCCTGCAGACTCCTTCGGCGTTTCCAGAGCCTCTTTTCCTCCCATGATTGTAGGGACAATAACCCTTTGAAACGCAGAGGCCTGGGCGCTATAATCTGGAAGACAATATAATTTTAGGTTTTAATGTTTCTGTCAGGAAAATATATAGAAGCAATTAAAACTCCTGTAAATAATTTGAATAGACGTTGCATATGGTCATAGATAGTTATTTGTCTTGGGCCAGAAAACAGTGAATAAATCCTAATAAAGAAGCATGATAAAAAAAATCCCAATATTGTCTAGAACACAGGTGGCAAACACAAGGCCTGCGAGCTGAATCCAGCTGTCCATCTTGTTTTATCGTTTCTACCCAATGGCAGCACCGAGCTCTCGCTTAACTGTTAAGGAGTAGTTACGTTTATACAGTCCTAAAATTATATTCGGCCCTTTGAAGGCAACCACGAGGCTGATGTGGCCTTTGGTGAAAATGAGTTTGTACCCCTGATCTAGAAGATGATAAATTTTGACCTAAGTCAAGAGTATAATTCAAGATTAAGGTGATTTCCATTTGATTATTTAGAAGGATAGAGTAAAAAAATAGTTATTAATCATAATAGAGCAAACTTTTCAGTAATGCTGTAAAAGAGCCAAACAAGGAAAAGTAACCCCAATACCCAATGGAACTGTTGTAAAGTTGGTTTCTTGAGGCTCAAAGCAGATCAGACCAAATCAGATTGGTTCCAGTGTCCAGTCTGCACTGTTTCACGCACTTAAACTTTCCAAGATGCTATCTTAGAGTATCACTTAGTGCCTGATTTTGTCACACATGGCAAGACAGTATCATCAATTATGAGGATAGTCACTGCAGCAATGACAGAACCATACTTAAAGCAAAACCAGGTTTTGACTGTTGGACTCCTGGTCAGTTATACATAGTTGCTGGAAAAGTAATGACTAAGAAATTAGCTGGCACCCTAACCTAATTGCCAAGATTTAGGATTTGCCTCCTAGGTACACAAAGCTTTGCTTTGCTTCTTGACTTCACACCTCCAGACACTCCCAATTCGAGAGTGGTCGAGCAGACCTTTAGTTTTGGGTGGGAATTTATAGATAATTAAAAAAAAATTATTCTCTAGGCATTATGTGCTATCTCATTTCCTTTCTTACTTGCATCAGGAGTATTTTCTTAGTATTCAAAAAAGTTGTGTCGGTAAGTTAAAGTGTGAATGCGGCACATCTGATTAAATCAAAAGAATACAGGGTGGGACAAAACAGGATTACAGTTGTTTGTATGGCAAAGAATACAATAATTAACAAACAATAATACAAAATACACTGTTTTGCATTCTCATAACTGTAAATCTACTTTTTCCCCACCTAGGAGAAAATTATAGAAGCATTAGTTGCAATGACAAAGAAATACACTAAATATTATTTCTTGAATTAATATTAAAATATTACATTACAGATCAAGACCAAGTTTCATTTTCCTCTGATAAATTCATGCTTTCTGCAACAATGAGTTAGTGTACCAGCACATCTGTATGCACAATATGACTACATCAGTTTCTGATAGACTGGTAAGCAATGAGATTACACATGCTTGATTAAACTGGGTGATTACAAATTCCTATTTCTGATATCTTAAATACTGTTCCTCATAGGAAAATCATTCTACCAAATGTTTAGATATGATAGTATTTTATTTAAGTGCTCAAAACAGCTAATTTATATCTAATGCTGAATATACAAAGCCTGTCTGAAACAAGTCCAGTGATTTTCAATATAACGAGAGCAGTTTGCATGGCATCAATATAACCTGACAGCCAAGGAGAGTGGACTGGACTGCACATGTGTGAGAAATGACGACTTCACTGTACTAGTCATTGGGGGTGGTACATGCCATTGAGTGAGTGTGTGTACTGTGTGGCCATCACATTCAAAATGACTGAGCGAGTAGAACAACGAATCTGCATTACATTTTGTGTTAAGCTTGAACATTCTTCCATTGAAAACATTTGGATAATTCAGAAAGCTTTTGGGTATGATGTAGTGAATGTAGCACAAATAAAAGTGTGGAATAGTGCTTCAACAATGGTCAAGAATCTGGAAAGGGATCCGCGTTCTGGAAGGCCCGCAACAAGCAGAACACCTGACAATGTTGAACGTGTATGAGCTGCAATCAACAAATATTGGTGACTGACAGTGAGAAAACTAGAAGCTGATCTGGGGATTCCAAAAACTACTGTGTCTGAGATTTTGACACAGGATCTTTGCAAGAAAGATGTTATGGCATAATTCGTTCCGTGGCTTCTACTACCAGAGCAGAGGGAACAACGTGTTGCAGTTGCTAATGACTTCATTCAAACTGCTACCCATGAACCAGATTTCCTCAAGAAGGTCATAACCAAAGATGAATGGTGGGTCAATAGCTATGATCTGGAAACTTAGGCCCAATGGCCCTAGTGGAAATCTCCTGATTCACCACACCCAAAGAAGATGCAGCAAAGTCACAGCAAGATCAAGAACATGTTAACTGAGTTTTTCAATTGGGAAGGGATTGTCCATTGCGGGTACACCCTTCAGGCCAAACAATTCTAAATGGTCTTCCTTGGTTGAAATATTTGATATGATGAAAACAGCCACAGTTATGGACAACTGGTGATTAGCAGCTTCATGACTATAAGGTGCCCACTCACGAATCAATCTTATGCAGAGTTTTTTGGTGAAACACCAAATCATCCAGGTGACTCAGACCTACTACAGCCCAGATTTGGTGCTCTGCAACATCTGGCTTTTTCCAAAACTAAAATCACCTTTGAAAGGGAAGAGACTACAGACTGTCAATGAGATTCACGAAAATAGGACTAGGCAGTTGATAGCGATTCCAGCAAAGTATTTTACAGAGTATTTTGAACAGTGGAGAGACACTCAGAGAACTCCATGAGGTCCCAAGGGGCCTGCTTGAAGGGCTGAGGCATCATTGTCCTGTGTACAATGTTTCTTGAATCTTGTATCTTCTTCAATAAGTGTCTCTATTTTTCACAGCATGCGGCTGGGTACTTCCTGGAAAGATCTCCTATATCATGGATATTTTTGTTATATGGATTCTTTTCAAAATCATCCTAAGGTGATGCTTTTCAAAGTGGTCTACTGAGTGAAGATGAAGCCATTGATATCTTAAAAAAATATAAGAAAAACACAGTGCAAGATCCATTTCAACTTGACAGAATGGGGAATCTTTAGATATTTGCCCTAGTCTGGACACCAATTTCTATTTTCCATTAATTTTTGTTGATATTTTTCAGTTGTGTACCATAGAAGAATGATGACTCTTTGAAACATAAATTATAAAAACACTAACTTTCTACAACTTTTGAGAACATAGTGAAAGAGAGTAAAAAAGAAGACACATGAGAAACTTTGGAAGAACTTGTTATTAATAGTGATTACTTTTCTATCCTATGCATGAACTATATACATCATGAAAAGTGTATGGTGACCAGGTTATGATTACTGTATGTGCAGGCCTTCATCTTACTTATATTAGTGTCCACAAGATCTAACACATCATCTACCATCTGAATATGTACTAAAAAAATGCTTGCAAAAGTTTTGGAACTGTGGATGTCTATTAAGAGATCATTGTCTAGAAATTTAAGAGCTCATCTAAAATTTACTTTATTCTGGTCTCATACAACATTTGGAATTTGTAGTTGTTCTCAATCTTGGATTCATAGATGCCTGGGGCACATGTCCAGTAACTTTGATTCAATCTTGGGTAAATCCCGTATATCACTTAAAAAAAAAAAAAACAAATAAACAGGTGGTTCTATTGTGTAGAATGCTTGAAAACCATGGTCACTATCCAAGATCAGTGCTTCTCAAATTGTGAAGTATGTTCAAGACATATGGGGATCTCATTAAAATGTAAATTTGGATTCAGGATGTCTAAATCAGGGCTCCAAATTTTTCATGTATAACAAGCATCCAAGTGGTGAAGCTGCTGAGGGTGCTCAATCATTCTCGTTTGCGTAGGACACAAGAATTTAAAGACCTAAGTAAGAATGAATGTCTTCTGCAAACTGGGATAGATGGTAAACCTATCTGTGAATCTATGGACCACCTTTTTTTTTTCTTTTTAGATTTTATTTATTTATTTTTAGACAGAGGAGAAGGGAGGGAGAAAGAGAGGGAGAGAAACAGCAATGTGTGGATGCCTCTAGCACACCCCCTTCTGGGGACCTGGCCCACAACCCAGGCATGTTCCCTGACTGGGAATTGAACTGGCAACCCTTTGGTTTTCAGGCAGGAGCTCAATCCACTGAGTCACATCAGCCAGGGCCCATGGACCACCTTTTATATGATAAGTTCCAAATGCTGAGTTTCTTTTTTTTAAATATGACTTTATTGTTATTTGATTACAGTTGTCTGCATCCTCTACCAAAAGCTGCATTTCTTAAACTTTCATGAGCTTCAGAATCGCCAGGAAGTCTTATTAAAACTCAGATTGTGCTACATACTCCTGGAACTTCTGTAACTCTCAGGGTGAGTTCCGAGACTTCACGCTTAATAAAAGAACCTAGATGATATTGATGCTGCTGGTCAGAGAGCCATTTTTTTTTCCCAATCACTAGTGTAAGTCAGCTGTTATAAATTTGCCTGCAAATTGAAATCTCCTGAAGAACTTTTAAACTACTGATGCCTGGACCTTTTCTCCAGAGACTGCTTTGAGGTCCAGCTTGGGATTTTAAAAAGCACCCCCGAGTGATTTCAATATTTAGTCAAGATTGATACTCATGGTGAGTACCTATAATAATCTGTTGAAATGTACATTAGCTTTTGAATATTTGACTTTAATGTTTATTCATATCACTCTCTGTTCTATCAACACAGAATCTTACCAATGACTGAGCAAAGACATTGAAAGCCTGACTCCACATTGAACTATTTCTTTTTCCTGGATGCTGTCACTACCGTAGTCTTTAAGAAGAAAGGATGTAAATAGGATTCCTTGTGTTCCCACTTCAGAGCGAGCTGTGCCAGTCTCTGCCTCTGGATAATCTCAGTCACCTCAGTTCCTTGAAGGCAAGTAGAGAGAGGCTGCCATCTTGGAAAAAAGCCTGTGCTTTCTCCGTGCCTCACTCTTTCCTACTTCTCGCTCCCATACCCTCTTTTTCCCCTGTACTTTTTACCTTTTCCACCCTTTATCAGTCTCTCTGCTCCCTCTCCCTCTCCTTCCACCTTCTCTTTGGCCCCTTCCTCTCTCTTTTAAAGTGGCAGCTAATACCTCCATGGCCACCCCATGTCACACTAACGTGTCTAATACCCATTTTCCCAATCCGTTTATTTTGTTCACTGAGACAACCCACATTAACATTCCCGAACTGTTTCCTGTGATATTTATGGTCACCTTTCTAAGTAAGAACTCATGCTGCTGTTTGAGAATTTCCATTTTGGACATTAGGTGTTGAATTTTTAGATGGAAGATAAGAATTTAACTTTTACATAACACCACTCACAAAGAAATTATTACTTTCCCTTACATCCTCTCAATATATTTATGTCTACCTTTTTTTATTTAAACCAATATTTAGTGTATGTAATGAGCATATAAATATTATTTACGGTTGAACCACAAATCATATCTAATTACATTTCTTTTCTTGTAAATTTTTCCCCTGGTGTTCATAATGGCCTCTTATTGTTCATCTGCTTGCTTATTTCTCTACATAGCTATCACCACCGTATTCCCAACCTCTCCTACACAAATGTCCACTGACCGTGTTTGTACAGATCCAGTATTTAACAAGTCTCACTTTTTTTTTTAAAGATTTTATTTATTTATTTTTAGAGAGAGGGGAAGGGAGGGAGACAGAGAGGGAGAGAAACAGCAACGTATGGTTGCTCCTCACATGGCCCTCACTGGGGACCTGGCCCACAACACAGGCATGTGCCCTGACTGGGCCCCTCTGGTTCCCAGCCCGCGCTCAATCCACTGAGCTACACCAGCCAGGGCTAATAAGTCTCACTTTTATTGCTGTGTTCATTTATTTTTCCTGAATACATCTTTGAATAACCCTTGTCCTTTGGTCCAGTTTCAACTGGAGTCCTGTCACCTGGTGGCTCCTGTTTGGATAGTGCTTGTATGGGCAAGTTCAGGCTTACTGGTTTAAAGGGAATAAGATAGTCTAGGTTGAAAATAACATTCTTCCATATTTTTAAGAAAAAAATTTAAATTTCATTAAATTCTAGCTGCCAACATTGCTATTCTGTCTTAAATGTTGTGCGAGATTTTTTTTCCTCTTTTCTTTTTTTGAAGCTTTTAAAATATTCTTTTAAAATGATGTTTTAAAATTCTTCAAGCAGTACATTGGATTGCTCATTTTTGAAAAAAAATAAAATAAAATCCTTCAGGCAGTACTTTGGATTGCTCATTTCTGTATACAATATGCTAGGCACTCATAACAGGCTTTCCATCTGGAAATGTAAACTCTTCCATTCTGGGAAGGCTTTTTATCCTTACATCTTTTTAGTATTTCTTCATTTTACTAAAATGTTAGATGCTATGAGCAGAGTCCCTTTCTTATATTTTTATTCATCTCTTTTCAATAACTTTTTAATTATGGAGAGTTATTCAACTTTATGTTCTATACCTTATGTTAAAATTTCTATTCCTACTATCATAATTACAAGAAATTATTTTTTAAATTGTTTGAATAGTCACTCATATGAGTACTTGTTCTTGCTTCACAAATATATTTTTCTTTTGGGAAATTATTTACAGTTCCTTGAAATTTCCCTCATAATCTCCATTACATGATCTTTTATAGTTTCTATATTCTTACTATTTTAAATCTTGACTTTTTCACATTGGAGGACTTTCCCCCCAAATACCTGGTTATTCTCTAATTTGAAGTGAGGCATTCAAATCCAAAAATTTACTGAAAGCCTTTTGTGTGTGCTGAAGGGAGAATGATCAAAATGTTGACAGCAGGGGTTCCCTGTACGGCGATTAGATGGGACCTAAGTATTTTGTTGAAAGACCTCCAAATGTTAGGGCTAGTAGGTCTTTCATATTGGGCCAATATGTGATTTCCAGAAAGGAATCATATAGTCTCTTGGTCTAGGGGATATACTTAGCTGCTGCCTTTATGTAAATCAGAGTAAAGGAATATGAGACTCACAATTTGTTGTGCAAATATTTTTATTTAATCCCTCTGTTCTCAGGTATATTACCACTACTCTCAGTTTTGCCTGGAATCTCTGATACAAGAGACTCTCAATTCAAAATCTCCAAAGATAAAATTTCCCGTCTTCCACTGGATTTGAAGATTGAAAAATCTTTACATAACAAACAGATTAATAAAAAAAAAAATACCTTCAACCAATCCTCTTTTGTCTTGCCTAACTCCATACATTTCTCTCCTCAGATACCTGCTGTTTCTCACATCGTAGCTTTTCCAGGACTTTGAAGCATGAATCAGTTAGCTTCTTCTTGCCTCCTACTCAAGCAAATTAATGTTTCACTTGTCTATCAATGTTGGATGTCACTTCATTTACTTCCCACCTTCCAAAATTGTATAGACATCTTTTGTTGTTTTATTTCATATTTTGCTTATTTCTTTTGATGTTATGTTATTGTAAGTCTTTATTATCACATTCGTGTGGTTTTGGGAAATGAGTTAGGGTATACTGTGTCTCAGTCTTCTAAATAGGATAATCAGAATGCTCCTCGTTTTTCCTTGCACCAAGTTGTGTATGACAAGACTGACTTACCACCTTTTCCTGCTTGTAATGAAGTGTCATGTCCACCTTATTGATCAGCCTCCCTTAGTACTAGGTGAAACAGGATTCAGGCTTACAGGAAACAAGGCTATTTAGGTTTATCTAAACTGAGCAAAAGATGTGTTTTTTTTTCCAAGTACACACATTTCTAGCTTAGCAGGGTTTCACATTAAAGTTTGAAGCCAAGTTTCCAACCAATAATCAAGTCTTTGTTCCTCATTGTCCTCCAGCTATATAATTTCCCAGGAGTATTAAGAAAATAATTTAATACATACAAAAATTATTGATAGTTTTGAGCATTCCTGAGTTCCTTTTCAAAATATTTTATCTTCTCTCTCTCCATATATATATATAAAATAGAGAGATGTAGAGATATAGAAATAGAGATAGATAAATAGATATAGACATATATAGATATACAGACATAAAGATAGAGGTATATAGACATATAGATATAGATAGATGTAGATATAGATTAAATATAGACACATACACTATGTACAGGAGTGGGCAAAGGTAAGTTTACTATTGTGAGTGTGTGAAACATCAAGTTTATTCTTGTATTATTATTTATTTATTATTGTATTTTTTATTTGTATTACAACTGTAAACATACTTTTGCCCATCCCTGTATAGTCAACATATATAAATGTGTATAAATGTATTGCATATGTGTATATTATATATGCACACAAATATAATTTAAAAATATAACTTTCAAGAAGGGAGTATTAATAGTTCATGACCTGATTGTAGCAATTTGAATACATTCTTTATATTTTCCAACTTATCTGCTGAAGTATATACATTTCATGTTTATTGGGGGAAATAGTTATAAAGAAACCAACTTGAGGGAATGTAACCCTTATTTCCTGATAAATTATAAAAAGTTTGAAGAAGAAGATAATTAGAGAAGCTTAAACTGAGAGTAAAGATTCCAACATCTCAAAGATCAGTTACTAAATTTCAATCAGATGCCTGCGAAAACATGGTTAAAATCCCCTTTCTAATAGGTTGGAGTTACTCTAAACTTCTATTTTCTTCCTGAAAATCTGAGGAGGTCTTAGACGCAGAGAAATGTAGCAGTGTGAGTCCCGAGTGTGAATGGCCTCCTAGCTCTGATCTTGCGCACCGGCCAGACCTTGACTTGCCTCTGTGTTTTCACACAGAACCAACCTTCTTTGAGTCTCCAGTGTGGTTCTCCCAATGTGTCTCATCGGCCTGGGCAAGAAAATGAAGACCAGAGGTGTCTGCCATGTACATTGCTCAGCGGACTCGCTCCATCAAATTGTGTTTTAATATTCCACTCTGCCCAGAAGCGAGTTTAACGATTTTATGTAGCTTAGTAATTTTCAGAATGCATGTGTGAGCCTTGTGTTTCTCATCAGAGTTAAAGGAATTGTATTATTCTTTTCATTGTCTCTCCTCATGTACAGCAGGATGGCTGATTGGCATATACTCAAGTACCGCATGGTGCCAAGCGGATGGAGACTGCTCAGGCAGAAGCTCCGTTGGGCAATGATGTGCTCCACAATTTCGTGCTTGTGAAGAGAAACAACTGGATGGGCTTCTTTTTCCTATACTTTTGTTATTTGGATTCTGAACTGGAGGGAAAAAAACTCATCCTGAGTTTACTGCTCTCTCTGGTATTGATCTGGATTCTGTTGAATGAGAACACATTTGCAATTATTCCAAAACTTCATTGAATCAGTTAATCAATGCTCGGAATTATAAAATATATATAAACACTTTATTCTTTTATTTCAGACATATAAAATTATTACTGTTATTGCAACCCTAGGTCTCTTCTTCCTAATGTACTTTCTATACCCAGGTCCATTCATTTATTTTTTTAAATATTTTTAATATACTCAGTACATCAGGCACTTATCTAAAACTCTGAAGAAATGAAAAAAGTAAAATGTAGAAATCCAGATCCTTTTGCCACTCACATTCTAATGGGTAGAAAAATAAACTGACAATAATCAAAATAAATAAGGGAAAATATACCAGCAATGATTGCTATCTAGCATAACAACACAGGCTAAGAGTAGTCTACCCATAAAGCAAGAGTTTTATTATTTTATATAACTAAATCATGGATGATATCTTTAATGATGTGCCATTTGGAAATGAGTAAGTAAAACCTGTGCATAGCTGAGAGAAGAGAATGCAAATGTTCTCAAGTAAGACACATGGATCTACATAGCATACTTTAGAAACAGCAAAGAGCCCATATGGCTAAAGAATGGTGAGAAAAAAATAGTGAGAAAGCAGATAAAAAGCCAGGTGTCAGATCATGTAGAGGTGTCTAGGCATTTGTAAGGACTTAAATTGTACTCTAAGTGAGACAGGAAATCTTTAGAGTGCTTTAAACAGAGGAAGGACACAATGACTAACATTTCTCTTTTAAAATCATTTTTTATTGTTATTCTATTACAATGTCCCCATTTCCCCCTCTTTGCCCTTCTCCACCTATCCCACCCCCCACTCCCACAGTCAACTCACACACTGTTGTCCATGTCCTTTGTCTAGTCCCTTCCCCTTCTTTCCATCAATACGCTCTTCCCCTCCCTTCTGACATGGAGCATGTCAGTCAGTTCCATGTTTCCATGCCCGTGGTTCTATTTTGTTCATTAGTTTATTTTGTTTATTAGATTCATCTTATAGCTGAAATAATATAGTATTTGTCTTTCACCAACTGGTTTATTACATTTAGCAAAATATTCCCTGGTTCCATCTATGCTGTCACAAAAGGTAGGAGTTCCTTCTTCCTTTCTGCTGTGTAGTATTCCATTATGTAAATATACTACAGTTTTTTGATCTACTAATATGCTGATGGGCATTTAGGCTGTTTCCAGCATTTGGTTCTTATAAATAATGCTGCTAGGAACATAGGGATGCATCAGTTCTTTTGAATTGGTGATTCAAGATTCTTAGGGTATATTCCAGCAACAGAATCACTGGGTCAAAAGGCAGATCCATTTTTAGTTTTTAAGGAAATTACCTACTATTTTCCGCAGTGGATGAATCAGTCTGCATTCTTACCAATAGTGCACTAAAGTTCCCTTTTCTCCACATCCTTACCAGCACTTGCCATTTGCTGAATTATTAATGATGTTCTTTCTGACAGGGATGAGATGATACGTAATTGTGGGTTTAGTTTGCATGTCTGTCATGACTACTAATGTTGAACATCTTTTCATATGTCTGTGTGCCATCTGTGTGTCCTTGGAGAAGTGTTTATCCAGGTCCTTTACCCAATTTTTAATTGGATTTGTTGTCTTCCTGGTTTTGAGCTATATAACTGCTTTATAAGTTTTAGAGATCAAACCCTAGTCTGATGTAACATTGATAAATATGTTCTCCCATAGGGTCAATTCTTTTTCATTCTGATGATGGTTTCTTTAGCCGTGCAGAAGCTTTTTAGTTTGATGTAGTCCCATTTGTTTATCTTTTCCTTTATTTCTCTTGCCCAAAGAGATATATTGGCAAAAATATTGCGACATGGGATATCTGGAATTTTCCTGCCTACATTTTCCTCTAGGACTTTTATGGTGTCATAACTTATTATATAAGTTTTTGATCCATTTTGAGTTTATTTGAGTGTATGGTGTAAATTGGTCATCTAGGATTTTTTTTTGCATGTATCAGTCCAGTTCTCCCAACAATGTTTAGTGAAGAGGCTATTTTACATTTATTCCATTGTATGCTCATGTTCCTGTCAAATATTAATTGACCACATTACAAAATAGTGAACATAAAGGAATAAAGTTGAAGAAGAACAGCAACAACCATAATTTCCATGCCAAACAAACCACAATTTATAAAGGTGGAGAGAAAATAAGAATATTATAAGAAATGGAAAAAGAATGTGAGCTGACTAAAGGAAAGAAGAATGATTTTGAGGGGATAGAAGGAGGAGAAGTAAAAAGAGTAAGGAGTAGGAACAAGGCATAGTATGGGAGGAATAAAATTTACAACAAAAATAAGAAAGGGCAGGAAAAAAGCAAAATGGAGTAATACGAAGGAAGAGTACTATGTGGGAAGGGTACTATCATATATTTTATATTTAATATATAAATAAAAAATAATTTAAAATCTGAGTAAGAAATAGACAAAGAATAGTGAATTAGTTGGCATACAGTTGAAGCAAAAGAAGAGATATTAAAGGGCTATGTGAAAGAAAGAAAAAGATAAACAAATTCTGAAGAAGAATGAGGTGGAATTTACCTCAGCAGAGTTTGGCATTTGCCTTCGTCTTCTCTTTTTAGAGAAAAAAAGAGAATGAAAAATTATCTTGAGGGTTGCTAAAAATTTGAGGACTCTGAAATTGCATAATCCCTGCAAGGTCATATATCAATTATTCTGTAGGATCAAGTATATGCCATTGCATCCCTGAATTTAGTGAATGCCCACATATGTTATTCCTCTAAAAGATGCTAAACTTCCTTTCTAAGTAGCCAACAATGCTGATGATGAGGGCTGCTTTCTCTTCTGAACAATCACCCCCATTCCTTGTATCTCCTCTTTTTGATTTCTTCTGGACTCAGTATTGCTACTGACTTTGTCTGAGGAGCCTATAATCCCTTCAAAGGAATTTGCTAATTCTGGATAGGAGAGTCAAATCTACCTGCATACCCATTAGAATGTATTCCCAACAAAAGTTCTTAGTATCATGGTGTTGTTGATAGAATTGGCTTTTAATGGTAGTAAATTTTTCTTTAAAAAACTCAACTTTTATGCACATAAGCAGACAAAACCTCTGAGAAGATGGAGCAAATGTGCATTTTCCTAATCCTCCAGCTAAGTACCGGAAAAGTGGCAGCCTAGCAAAACAGAAACTTTTAGACAACAGTTACCCTACTCCAGACAAAAACCAAAGACAAAACTCTGGCTCCTCCACCATCCCTTCCGGTAAAGGCTAAACGGGAAGCCTGGATTTCCACCCTCATCAGACTGTAATGACTAGTCTCAAATCCCCTCATCAGGGCGAGAGAAAGTTGCAGAGGGAGATGGAATGTTAATCCTGGCAAAAGTGTAGGGATTCCTGCCCAGTGGTGCCAAGGGAAACTGAATGAGGAATCTGTATTTCCATCCCCACTGAGCACTAATGAGATGCTGATGTTTTCTTCCTGCTTGGGTGGTGACAGGGGACATTTAGTGAATTGTCAGAACAATTGACTACCACCAGGTGCTAATAAGGTCACCCACCTGTATTATTAGTAAAAGCCAGGAAGGGAACAGTACTGAGGCACTCCAATCCCCCAAGCCAGGGATGTGTCACTAAAGGCCTACTGGAGAACAGAAACCACTGCCCCTGTAATGAGGGCCTACTGCTGGACCATCAGCAAAGGGTGAGTGAGGGACCTGTGCTGCTCCCACTTTTGTGTCTACTGCCTCCTTTTCTTGTGTGGGTCACTATAGGTGAACTCAGTGAACATGCATTTAACTAAAGGGTAATCATTTTTATGATCCAGGACTGTGCCAATCTGAAAAAAGAATATAGGCAGCTGAATCAGAATTTAATTTCTAATTCCTTAGGTTGCCTTTTATCCCGAAGGCTACTCAGATACAATATCACTAAGGCTTCCTTAGGGTAGGAAGGCAGGGTCATGCCTACGATGGGTCACAGAAAATTCCAGTTTTCAAATTAGGCCTGTGTAACCCCTCTTCCCTTTATTAACCTGAAGATGAACAAAACGAAACAAACCCTTGTTGAGAAAAGCTATTTTTGGTGACTCAAACTGCCTCACTCAGGTGTGAAGAACAAGATGAATTGAGAGTAATAAAATCAAAGATCATGCGCTGATATTAAAAAGTCTATTTTACCTCATGTAACTCCAGCAACCCAAGGATAATAAGGGGTATGGAGTGTCCATCAAATGCCATGACAATTGATCTATTATTGGATAGTCTTTGAGACAAGATGAACACTATTGTCAGAATATAGATGACCTGAGAAGTAAAAACATGCCACAATTTGGTTTCAAGGGCCAATATAGTTCCAGGCGTAGCTAGTGAGACTGAAACACCAGCAAAACAGCAACAGTTGCCCTCACTGTCCAGTTTGTCAGAAGCACGCAGGGACATTACCCCATCCAACATGGCCTCTGTCACCATGATACAAATGGGGTCATTGTTGGCATAAGCCACAAGTTTGGCATGCAATGGTAGATTTTGCATTAAAATCATACATTCTTAACTGTGTACCTCGTCCATAAGGTGTATGTTTCGCCACGTCTGGTGTGATGATGGATTCAGGATGAGATTTCTGTGATGGTGTGTGGTGTTGGCTCGATCAGCAACTTGACTGTAGTCTGTTTCACCAGAGAATGGGGCCTTACTGTGGGAAGCAACCTGAGTGATCCAGACTTTACAATCAGCAGCGGTTATTCATTTCTGCACTTCATGCCTCCAAAGATGGGAATCTTCAATATGCCAGTCTGTAGTCTTCTAAGTGACAGCCCAGATGGATGGATCATTGCCAACAATCGAAAACTTAGTAAAATATGGCATACGTTGTTGTTAGGCGTATTGTCTAAGGCAAGGATAATGACCTTCAGGTTAGTCTATTGTGCTAACTGGCCCTTGACACAGTGACTCTTCCAGAGTTGCCATTGTTCCACGTGAGATCCCTAGGTTTTTCTACCTGCTACATTCTGGTATATTTTTTTTCTTTGGCTCTGGTTTTCTCCTCCCATGTATACTCAGCTAAAGTCTCAGGGTATCTCTCTGCACATTTATAGAGTTTTGTCTTCCTTAAATTCTGAACTCTTTTTCCTCCACTCAGAGACACTGCTGAGCTCTTGCTTAGATTCCCACCTCTTCTTTATTAAGACCTCTCTCCTCACAGTATTCTGGGAAATCATCAGGCACAAGTCTGCTCCCTTGCTCTCAGTGATTGTTGCCCTAGCTACTAGCTGCTCAATGTGTGAAACCCTCATTTCCTACATTTTGTCCCATTTTACAGTTTTATTCTGGAAGTTCAAAAGTGGAAGCTCCCTATTTTCTTTTATAGTGAGAGCAGTAAGAAGAGCTGTACTTTAAAAGATCCTTCCTTTCAGAGAAAAATAAGATCCAGGGTGGTTGGAGGTTGAAAAAAATACAACATAGGCTATGTTTAGAAATAAAAATGGCGCAAGGCCTTAATGTATTCTTTTGTACTATATTTAGAAGGACCCTAGTCACCATATGAGAATTTAGGTTGCAGAGTCCTAGCCCTAATTCTTTTGTTTTTTAGCCCTGATTCTCAAAATGATAAACCAAAGAGAATTGCCCCAGCTTTTTACAGCCTCACCAATGGCACTACAGGATGCTCCTGTGATTATGACCTTATTGACCTCCTCTTCATGTGGATTTGCACACTTTCCTTGGCAAGTAACAGTCTCTGCAGTGAGGCTGATGAATTACATTCTGGGCAGGAAGAAGTCCTAGCATCACAGCACCAGTTTCATGGACCACAGGCTGAAGATAAATGAGTAGGGAATATATCCAGTTTATTCATTGGATTTTCCCATATAATTTCTAGCTGAGATCACTTGCAGGGCAAAGGCAAAGCCAAAACGACACTAATAATTCACTAACCTTCTCCTCCAACTACTAGCTCTGTTCTCTCTCTCTCTCTCTCTCTCTGTCTCTTATTTGTATATTACATGTTATGTTATATATAGTATATATTATATGCATAATATATAATATTTATATGTATATTAATAACTACACATCTAAGTGAAGATGTTTTGAAATTCATCCATTCAACATCAGTTCTTCCTTTCTGGAACTCTTCTTGATGATCAGACAGAATGGATGTTTTTGCTATCTTTTCAAATAGCGAAACACATTGGTCAGTTGTCGCTATTTTCTCGTGCATTTCCTACTAATTAAATAATCTTTTACAAATCTAATCTTTTAACAAATTTTAACTAATCTTTTGCCAAATTTTAATTTCTCAGAACTATAGTGGAAGTGTCTGCGAGACTATTCTCTTTTTTAAACTCTAAGTGTGTGAGTTGGAAAAAGAGAAAAGAAAGAAAGGAAAGCCATTGTGGAATTTTTGCTCTGTGGCAAGTTCTCTACTTGCAATTGTTTATAGTCCACTATCTCATTCAACAACTTTGTGATGTTGCTGTTATTGTTTTTAATTAACAATTTAAGAAATATATATTCAGGGAGACCAAGATTTGTGTGCCTAGGCTTTTTTCAGCTCGCCAAATTTACAAGTCTTTCCCTTATATTCTTAGCTTTTGCAAATTTACTTTGTAAAATCAGGCATAGAATGTTCTCTTTTATTTTTATATAAAAGTGATATGATGTCATTTTTATTATAATATTTACAAGCAGTTTGGAAATATAAAAAACAGCTGCATATAATTATCTCCATTCAAATATATATACAAATATGTTCAAATACACAAATTTACAATCTGATAAATATTTATGACATTCATTATGTCTTTCAACTTGAGCGTTTATATCTAAAACTAAATCTTTTTTTAAACAAATGTAATATGCTGACTTTTAAAATTGCTGCATGGTTTCCCATTGTGTGTGACAGCTTGAATTTCTTAATAACTCACTGTTCTATTGTTAGAGATACAGAATATCTATAACTTATGTTGTAAATCACACTGCAGCCAGGATCCACATAGTTACATCTTTTTTAAAACATGTACAAATGTACTATTCATTTTATCCCCCTGTTCAACTCTTTCCCCCTTTCCATTTAAGAGACTGTAGTTTAATTAGCAAATGCATCATCTAGTAGCTCTGCCAGGTTTACCTCAGTGTTGCTGGGGGGTTAAATGACTCCTTCCTCATTCCAGCAGTTTTATGCTGACTGATATTCCTAGCCAAACATCAAATTCATGATTCACAACCATCAGCTCTTAAATATGTTCGGTTTTCCAGTACTTACATTGTCAGAGCAGATTCACAGAATTATAGAAATAAGACATTGAAATGACCTATTAGGTCAACTGTTCTTTACAGCTGACAGCACAAAATTGCTCTTTACAATATACATTATTAATAGGATTAGCTGGAATATATTTTTAAGAATCAGCCCTTCCACTCAAACAAAAAGGGAAGAGGTTATTGATGAGAACTGGGATCCATCCAAATGAATGATTTCAAAGTCAGGTAAAGAATGTAGATATAGTCAAATTACAATCTTAAAGAATTATGTTCAGCAATATCATTTAGTCTGATTAAAAATGTTTTATCAGCAGAACTTCTACCATTCTCTCAGGATATTTTTCCATTATTTAAGACTAATTAACCATAGGGAAAATTTTTGATTTCCAAAGTAAATATGCTAATATTCTTATGTTTTAATTGAGCAAGTTTTGATTACTGAAGGCATTAACCATATTCTAATTTTGGAAATAATGACTTAAATGAAGAAAAATGCTGGGACCCCGCTCATACACACATGTATACTTTGGTAATACATAGACTGTGTAAAAATTTGAGGCAAAACAAAAATCTCTTCTTAGCCAAGTGCCTGACACAGACTCAACAAACGTGGCTTTTTCTATTCTATTAATCACCTTCCTTACAATTTAAAATCATCTCTATTCCCTCTTTTTTTAATTCTTTCAGGTTTAGATATACATTCACTCATTAAAAGTGTATTGTGTTGCAACTCTATTTCAAACATTTTGTTAGGTAACATTGATACCATAGATGGAGAGGTGGAGTAGAGGGTGATTGCCCTGCCCTTTTGGACCTTAGAGCCTAGTTTAGACATCACTTCTTAATCAAGGAATCACAAAAATGAAGAATAAATTTCAAATGTGGTGGGTGAAAGAAATATGCAACATGAGATTCCAGAGTAATTAGATCTAATCTGCATAATGAGAACAAGACTCCTAAATTGTGAATCTAAGAGTTTGCAAGATAGAGTGAAGAGAAGTCCAAGTATTCTACATATATAGAGAAAACATAATGAGCAAAAGTTGTGTTATGAGAGGAGGCATACTACCCACAGCTAACTGAGTGAATGGCGACTTGGCTGGTGAGGAGAAAGTAAGGAGATAATGGACCAGTTGAGGCTGAGGAGATGCAAGAATAAGGCATGGAATGGAAGGTTGGACAAGAACAAGAGTGGGTGTAAGGAGACCAGTCAGCATGCTCTTGCAGTCTTTTGGGTAAGATATCATGGATACTTGGATTAAAGGAAAGGTGTGATGAAGTATTTTTATAGAATTTTCCATTCTTTAATTTAGGAAGCATGATGTTATGCACTATAATGGATATTTTTAGCTTTACATCATGTGTTTTAAAGCTACAAGCCCAATTTGAAGATTATATCAGAAAACAACAAAAACTAGAAATTTAATTTAAGAAAGACTCTATGAATTCACAATAAACTAGTACTTATAAGTTTATTAAAATGGAGCATGATAGAAAAAGTGATTATTTTAAGATATCATTTTTTTTCTCAGTTCCACTGAAAGTTTTTAGGTAAGTAGTTGACCTCTTAGCTTCAGTTAGCAGTAGAGATTGATGACAGAGGTTGGAAAAGAATTTACTGCTATAGAAAATCCCTGATCTTTAAGAATTATGAAGACAACATTTAGTTATTTTTCCAATGTCCTGTAATGTTAAAATTTTGACTCTTGATCTATGACAACAGGGAACATCTGTTTTCGTGGTAAGAGGAAAATTGGGTCATAATATTTTTATTCTTGGTTGAATTCAAGATTCAGATAACTGTATCTTGAGTGATTATTGGTTACTTACCTGAGTGTTTTTTCCTGTAGTCTCCAGACTTTTCGAGGGCAAGGTCTTTCTCTTAATCATATTTGTAATTTTGGGACTTAATACAATAGCTAGTAAAGCAGAAACAACAAATAAATATTTGAAAAATAAATAAAATAACCAAATTTCTTGTTTCTATAAGCTAAATCATTTCTCTAGTATCACCTTCTAACCTGTGGCATTTTATAAATCTAGAAGAAGCTTAATAGATCAATTGATATAACACAACTTTCACTTTACAGATAAGGAAACAGAGGCCTGAAAAGATAATTTAGTTAAAGTACTCCTAGTTAAGTAATGTTTTAATAGTGTTAATTTTGAGAAAATTACTTAGGATGAAATCTGGAAAGCAAAATAAAAATATTATCATTATATATCCATTTAATAATTTATTGATTTCAACAGATCATGCATGGTCATTATTGTTTTATTGAAATGTATCATAGGGCTACCCACATTTAATGAGGTGTTAGCATGTTATATGCCTTGAAATGAATGACCAGTCCTATGGAGCTCCTAATTTTCTTCATGTTCTGAGGTGTTCTATTATTTTGACCTTTAGTTTTATTCTCTGGTTTCATCACAAGATGGTGCCAGTGTGTCTCCATCACCACAGAATAAGAATTAACAGATTAATCTACATGTACTTGACATTGGAGTTTGGATACAGATCGAGTGAAATTCTACACACCTTCACGTTTTCTTTTTTCTTTTAAAATTCCAGTATCCTCACTCAAGCAATTGGTAAATATTTTTCTAGGAGTTGTATTCAAAGTTCAGATATTTCTATGAGAATTCTGTGTGTATATACCACTCATATCTGACTACCAATTTCAATGAGCCTCACCCATCTATAGGAATACACACATAGAGCATGTACACACATTCAAGGTTATGGTCACTATTGTTCACCTATTCTATGTACAGAAACATTTCCACCGGTGATTTCTATGTATTATATATAAATCTCAGTTCATAAATTCATCCCTTACTTACTGGAAGCTGGTTCAGGGAAACTGTCAAATCCCTCTCTCAGAGGGCACACACACACACCATTCACACCCCACACATGTACACAACTCCTAGCCTAGAAACATCTTATTTAGTCTAAAGATAAAACATGTCTCCTCAAATTCTATTATTTTCAATGCATTTAGACACTTAGAAACAAAATACAAGAAGCTTAAATACAAACTTTACCTGAAGAAAGAATTGTGTGTCTACCTACTTTGAGGGGAGAAGAAGCAGGCAGAAAATGAAATAATAAAACAGAAGATATGAAGAAAAAATAGCAAGCTCTGTCTCAGAAATTATCTTGGCCAATATGCAAAGACATTCATTCAATAGTTATAGACACCATGATTTTTTCCCCATTGTATTACTGTATACAGGAAGCTTGGCCAGGTTTTGCTAAAAAACATAAACAAAAACAACAAATAAATAAAAAACCACCAAGGTCTGCAAATGGATGAGCTCACTAACTAGCTAGTATTCCTGATTCAATGGATCAGGTAATTCACTTATAATTAATAAATTAATTATTCAACGCCTTAACCCCAAAATAATTTAATGAAGTCTTGAATCATTAAACAACAGTGGGATGAGCACAATTTTCCACTATTAATTTGAATTTATTTTTGTCAGTCCATGATGAGGCTCCAGCTTGAGTCAGGATAGTGATGGAAGGGATTGAATGCATGGAGATGCTATAGGACTCCTTGATGTTTCAGTTTTAATCTTTGCACTTATGTATATATTGTTTTATACTGCTGTTTGATATTTTACCATCATTTATTAGTATAATAGGGCGTTATTTAATGAAGCATCTCTCAGGTATTCCATGCAAAAGTGCAACTTACTAATAATGTTGATTAACTTGAGAAGTAGACGTTAATGACTATTTTTAGGACAGCTATTTTTTTGTCAGATTCTATCAATGTGTCCCTCAAAACAAGTGTGTATGTGTGTGTTTGTGTGGGTGTATGTTAATGAATTTGATCCAAAATACCACAAAAACAAAACAAAAGAAAACAATCTACCTTTGGCCAAGAGAACTTAGTGTCCACTGGTTTAATTAAACATTTAATCACTGAAGAATTTTAGATGTCAAAACCACAGCAACCAAATCACTTTATGCCACAGAACATACCAGGCTAGAAAAGAAAAAACAGTAGCGTATCATGCCCTCAAGGTGAACAGTAAAATGCCGAATACATTCACAGTGTCTATAACTAAGCTACTTCCTAGAGTAAAAATAAATATATATTTTCTTAGCCTGTAGTTTCTGCATGTTGATCGTATCACTTTCAGTAACAGAGCTTTCTTCTTCCCTCTCATTCCTCAACAACTCAAAGTTGGTATATTGCTTTCTTTTCCTATGGTTTTAAATTCTATATAATGCATATTTTTTTTGTATGTTCTAGTTTCTCAAATTTATTATCTTAGTTTAGTTTCCTTTAATCTTCTCCTCCCCAAATTAATAAATAATTGAGTTTGTTTGACCCACATTTTCTTCTCTTTTACTGCTGCATTTTACTTTGTCTTTAATACTTATCATTAACTTGAATTCCCATTTTTAGAAGATTTTAGTATTGTACAGAAAACTGAGAGGGAAAATGAAATATTCTATCTGTTATTGAATCATTTATTTGTTCTTTTATTCATGAAACATTTATTTAATGGCAATTATGAGCAAGAGTCTAATATAGAGAAAGGCATGAGATTCATTCCCTGCCCTCCAAGAACTGATAGACACTGAATAAATTAAATTTCAGATTTAGATGGATATTAAAGGTTATTCAGACCAGAAGCTCCACGGGAGGATACATCAGAATTCTCTCTACAGTTTTAAAAAATGCGGAGTCATAGATCCCATACCTCATACACTAAATGAGTACTAATGGGTTTGAAAATATATGTTTATTATGTAACTTGGGTGACTTTGGAATGTCAGAATGACAATGAAGAAGAAGTTGTAGTCATGGATATAATACAATTTTAATCCATTTCTTAAATTCTTTCTGCTTGGTAATACATATATAATACATAGTTCTATAGTACATATAATATATTATATAGCATATTACATTATATATCATAAAACACATATGCATATTTACTACCTTTGGGTTTAGGAAGTCAAAACTTCAAAATTCCTGAGACACCATATTCAAGTTTTGGACAGCTCTGATCAGCATAAATTCCTCTTTTCTTTAATTTTTATTTTAAGATTTCATTTATTTTTAGAGAGAGAGAAGAAGGGAATTAGAAAGAGTGGGAGAGAAACATCAATGTGTGGTTGCCTGTCATGTGTACCCTACTGCGGACCTGGCCTGCAACCCAGGCATGTGCCCTGACTGGGAATTGAACTGGCAACTCTTTGGTTCATGGGCTCGCACTCAATCCACTGAGCCACACCAGCCAGGGCTGTATAAATTCCTCTTGAATTAGAGGGAACAAAAAAGAAAAAGAACTCATGGACATGGACAACAGAGTGGTAATTGTTGGGGGCAGGGTAGGGGTATGAGGGAACTAAATGGTAATGGGAAAAATCTAATAAAGATTATATATTTAAAAATAAGTAAAAATAAAATTGGACATGTTCTCATAAAAAAAATGATTCTCCTGTAACTTCTACCAGTTGATTATTTTATTTCTCTTGATTCTGAACTGGATTAAAACCTTTGGATACACCAAAAAATAATTAAAAAGTAAAATAAAATAAATGCTTTTTGCATCTTTTCATCAGTTTTTGGAGTTAAAATACAATGTCACATTTAAAACATGATGCATTGTATGTTTGCTGACAGTTAACAGCTTTTTCTAAGGTTTTATAATTACTATATAAAAATATTTACAATCACCAAGAAATGGAAGCAGCCTAAGTGTCCATCAGTAGATGAATAAATAAAACAACAATAGTACATTTACACAATGGAATACTACCTGGCCATAAAAAAGAAGAAAATTTTAGCCTTTGAGACAGTACAGGTGAAACTGGAGAACATCATGCTAAGCAAAATAAGCCAATCAGAGGAAGACAAATACCATAAATTTCACTCATATGAGGAATATAATGAACAAACTGAACTAATGAGCAAAATAGAGAAAAACTCATAGATAGCGTGATGACAGCTAAGGGGTAGTGGGGAGGAAGGTTAGGGGCTGGAGGAACTCAGCAAAAAGGGAAAAAAGTACTCATGGACATGGACAACAGGGTAATGATTGTAGGGGGGGTAGGCATATTAGGGGATTAAATGGTAAGGAAAACACGCAATTAAAAACAAGAAAAGGAAAGACAAAGCGATAATGCCATTAAAAATAAAAATATTTTAATTCATGGTGAACTTTTCTAATTTATTCATGACCTTCTCTTGCTAGCAGATAAGCTGCACACTTACTCTGCCTAGTAATCCAGCAACTATGGTATCTACAGGCCATCAGTGTAACAGCAAAAGTCCCTATTCCCCACCAGACGCTACGTGTTTATGTTGTTATATTTTACTTAATCCTACATTTTTTCTATTTCGTCCACTTAATACAGTCTGTCTTACTCAAAACATATACTCCTCATAGCGTCACTCAACCATCTTCTATGAGTAGTAGTACTTTCTCATAGTATTTCCATATTTGTTTCTAGAATTTTATTGTAAAGTAATATTAGTGAATCAGAACATCTGCATCAAAGAATAATTTAGGAATTAGACTTGACTGTTCTGGTCCTTGCTAAGAATACCAGACAATCTTATTCAATGTTATTCTGAGTCTCCCTGAACTCTCTTGGACAATGGAGTCCATTGGAGTTATGTGCTCAGGTTCCTACAGCCATTCGTCTATGACTGTTAAGGAGAGAGCTGAGATTTGCAAGAAACCATGCTTTCTATTTAAACCAGGTTTTGCTTCGGACACACAAAGAATGTAATTGTGTCCTAACAAATTCAAATGCTGATGGTACACTTTCATATGTATCCTTTGTAACTCACATTACTTTCCTATATTAGCCATACGCTTACGCTGAAAATTATCACACATGCTTTTCCATGGCGGCTGTATCATTTTGCATTCCTATCAACAGTGTTCCAATTCTGTACATCCTCATCTACACTTACTGTCTTATGTGGTTGTTTTCTTGTCTTTTGTTTTTTTAGATAATAGCTATTCCTGATAGTAATGAGATGATGTCTCTTTATGGTTCTGATATGAATTTCCCTAATGATTAGCTGATTAATGTTGAGAGCGTTATTTTTGTACACAATATGGAAGTTCTTCAAAAATTAAAAATATCCAGCAATCCCACTTTTGACTATCCAAAAGAATTGAAATCAAGATCACAGAGAGATATCTGCACTTAAATTCCACTGAAGCACTATTCACATAGCCAAGATGTGGGAACAACATAAGTGTCCATCAACAGATGAATTAAGACAGACAATGTGGTATATACATGTAGTAGAATACTATCCAGCCTTGAGAAAGAAGAAAAATCTATAATGTGTGACAGTACAGATGAAACTTAGGGACATCGTGCTAAAAAATAAGCCAGTCATGAAAAACTAAATGCTGTGTAATCCCATTTATATGAGATATCTAAAATAATCAAATTCATAGATTCAAAAGTAGAATAGTGGTTGGTAGCACTGGGGGAGGTGAACTAGGGAGTTACAAATCAAAAAGCACAAATTTGCAAGTAAGCAAGGTAAATAAACTCTAGATTTCTTTTCTATGACACTGTACCTTAAAAGTTGTTAAGAATGTAGATATCATGTCATGTTCTTAACAATAAAACACAAAAATTAAATACATAAAGAAAAGGAAAATGTGGCAATTCATAGTTTCATTTCTTCTCAATCATTTTTACTCTTCAGTAAAAGTTTAGAATGGTTTTGTATTAGAAGTTCAATAAAAATTTTGTGCAGTGTTTCTACTTTTCTGATAGAATTAAATACATATTTATGTTCAAGCTAAAAAATACTTGCAATTCTGCATACAAGTACAGTGGTTTTATATTTGTGTTTAAAACTAACATTATACAATATGATGATAAAATCCATGCTATTAATGTTTCTTTACTTAGAATAACAATTTGTGATAAAAATTTTTAATTAAACTTTATTTTGAGATTATTTTTATTCACAAACATTTACAAGAAATTAAACAGAAATCCTATGTACACTTTACTCAGTTTCCCCAATGGTAACATTGTGCAAAATCGTAATGCAATATCATAAGCTGGATATTGACATCAGTACAATCAAAATATAAAATATTTATTTTCTGGAAGTTCTTAAATTACAAATTCAAAACTCTTCAAATATTCCATTTTGTATTGAATGGGTCTGGTAGTTTGTGTTTTTCAGGAAAATGGTCCAATTCTACTAAGTTGTGAAATTTATATGTGTAAAGTGGTTTGTAATATTCCCTTATTATCCTTTTGATGTCTTCAGAATTTATAGTTATCCTTTGTTTTATTCTTGATATTGATCATCTGAATTATGCTATAAGACTCTGGAGTTTATTTAATCCTGTGTTAGCTGGCCTCTGGCCTCTGTTCACTTCCAGGTAGAGGGGGCTGTTTCTCATTATTCCTGGGTATACTAGATGGGGAACTGTGAGTTCTACTTCTATGCACAGTCTCCACTACAGGCATGGGAGGCGTTATTTATAAACCGAAAGGGCTGAAAGTACTAGCTCCCCACTTGAATTTCTCTAACACCACTTCATGCTTGTGTGCAGAGGAGGGGATATTAGGGTCTTTTGTTATATTCTGTCATAGTAAAAGGCTAAGCTACCCACTGGAACTTTGCTTAGAATGGGTAGAGTTGAGGTCACTGTGTTGTTTGTCTGATGTTCAGTGGTTAGAGAGAACAGTTTGTTTTTTTAAATCTATACCCATTGGCATAAAACCCAAAGAATTCAACACAATGTCTTTCCCCAGGCCTCTAGGTCCATAGCTGATCTACCTTCTTCTCTATCTTTCATAGTCTGTTTGTATTTGGGTTTTCAGTTGTGCTTAGCAAGAGACATAGTGAAAAGTATATCTACCCCATTTTCCTGAAAGCAAAAGTCCACTATTACTTTGTATAAATGATAGAGTATTTTTGTGGAAAAACTCTATATATTATATCTTTAGAAGTAGTTTATTACTTTGAAATGGGTTATTTTCACTTTGCATTAGTCCCTGCAGATTATGTAGCTGTCCCTGCTTGGGTATTTGTCATGGAAGGAGGGAATTTCAATGAGTGAGTGTTCAATATGCCACTTTGAATTTTAAGTCCTCTGGTATGATGTTTTTAACACTACTCTGATCGTGTCTCTCTCTTATTAAGAGAAACCCTAAGTCTATCTTAAAAGTTTTGTATTATATCTTAAAGAAATAGAATATATAGACACGCACACTTAGTACATGGCCGGTTACTTTGCTGATGGATGTGTCTGTGGGGAAAGTAACCGGCTATGCAATATGAAAAATAAAGACATTTACTGAAGTAGATACAAGATACAAGAAACAGCCCTGGCTGGTGTGGCTCAGTGGATTGAGTACTGGCCTGCCAACCAAAGGGTTGCCAGTTCAATTCCAAGTCAGGGCACATGCCTGGGTTGCAGGCCAGGTCTCTGGTTGGGGGCGTACAAGAGGCAACCACACATTGATGTTTCTCTCCCTTTCTCCCTCCCTTCCCTTCTCTCTAAAAATAAATACTTTTTTTTAAGAAAGAAACATTGTACGTAGGACAATAATGTTTCGATTCCTTTCAAAATAGGAACCTTGTGACCTCGCACAGTTCTCCCAGCGTCTCTTCCACTATTCAAAAGACTCTGCAAAATCCTTTGTTGGAATCACCACCAGTTGCCCCATCTTATTTTCCCGAATCTCATTGGTGGTCTGAAAAAGCTTCCCTTTCAAAGGTGATTTTAATTTGGGGTAAAAACAGAAGTCATAGGGCACCGAATCTGGGCTGTAGGGGTCTAAGTCACCTAGGTGATCTGATATTTTATGAAAAACTCTGCAGGAGACATGATGCACGAGCAGGCTTGTTGTGATGAAGCTACCGATCACCAGTTGCCCATAACTGCAGCTGTCTTTGTTGTACTGCATATCTCAACCAACGAAGAACATTGAGGTAACAATATTAATTGTTTGGCCTAGAGGGGTGTACTTGTGATGTTCCCAGTCAAAACACATAGTTAACATAATCTTGATCTTACTGTACCTTTGCTGCACCTTCTTCTGGGGTGGAGAACCAGGAGACTTCCATTGAGATGACTGGGCCTTCATTACTGAATTATAGCTGTAGACCTACAATTCATCTCCGGTTATCACCTTCTTGAGGAAATCTGATTCATTGGTAGTGGTTTGAATCAAGTCAGTAACAACTGCAACATAATGTTCCTACTGTTCTGGTAGCAGAAGCTGTGGAACAAATTTTGCCAGGACATGTTTCATGCCAAGATCCTGCATCAAAGTCTCAGAAACAATAGTTTTTGTAATCCCCAGATCAGCTTCTAGTTCTTGCACTGTCAGTCACTGATCTTTGTTGGTTACAGCTCACACATGTTCAACATTTCCAGACATTGTTTGTTGCAGGCATTCCAGAATGTGGATCACTTTCAATAGATTCTTGACCATCATTGAAACATTTGTGCCACACACACTTTTATTTGTACTGAACTCATTGCATCATCCCCAAAAGCCTTCTGAATCATCAAAATATATTCTGTGAAGGAATGTTCAAGCTTAACACAAAATTTGATGCAGATTCTTTGCTCTACTCAGTCATTTTTTAATGTGACGACCACGCAGTACACATACTCACTCAGTGGTGTCTACTGCCCCCACAGACTAGTACAGTGAAGTCATCATTGTTCACATGTGCGCATTCCAGTCCACTCTCCTTGGCTACTGGGTTACATCCATGGTTACACTGATGTCATGTAAACCATTCTTGTTATATTAAAAAATGGCTGGACTGTTTTTGGACAGATTTATATCTATTCATATAAGATATATAGATTTTTTACAATATACAATAAATATTTGCATATATACAATATACATTTACATATATATATCCATATCTATATGAATTAGAAAATTAGTTCAAGGAAAATATGAATGGGATGAATTGGGTAGGTAAGATAGAGCATAACTGGAGGAAGCTGCCTGCTCAGAGAATTAGGAGAAAGATATTTCAGCTAGAGAAAACAACAAATGCAAAGCCCAAATTCATTTTGCCATTTGTGTGACTTTTTTTAACCTAAGAAACTGGGTAAATGGTGCCATCACCACACTGGGAAAGACTGGGATTGATCAGGTTATTTTGCAAGGAATCAGAGAAAGAAAGATTGAAAAATTAGAAATTTTATTTTAAAAATCTTAAATTTAAGCTGCCTATTATATGTGGAAAGAGATTTGTGAAGCAAAAAATATTACATATCAGATAGGAGCTCAGTTTTTATACAGTTCTGTGCATTCCATTCTCATGATTCCTATGAGGGATTAAGAATTCTTAAAATAATATTAGACATATTGTCATCAATATTGAAATTAGCTGAATAGCTGAGAATCATTACTTCTAACTGTTGAATAGAATAGTGCTGGGGGGGGGAAATTGTTCTTTGAACTATAATAAAGATACTAAATTTCTTAGTTTACTTTTTACATGGAAAATGGACATTCGGCACTTGAAAATATTTGAGTACTTAGGACATAAATCTTGTTCATTATACCATCTTAAAAAGTCTATAATGTGCTTAAAAGCACTTGTTTTTTTAAAAAATCTATTAGTGGACAAATGGTGCATATAAAATATATTATGTATGTGTCACCAAACACTTGATTATTGCAGAGATTTATTTTTCACATTTATTATTTACAATTTTAAATATTTATTGTGAATGATTTACTGAATTTTAAAAGAGTATGTGTCATGGTTAAATAAATATTATACCTAATTTTTCATACTCTTCTACAGTATGCAAAATTTATCTTAAAAGTTTGCAGTTTTTATTGAAGTTATTCTGAATCGATTCAGAGAAAGAAACCAAGTGATAAGAATTATATTTTTCCCTCTTGATTCATCTTAGTTTCTGCATTATTTTCTACTTGATTATAGTCAATGATGTACTTGTAAAATATTTCCATGGACAAGAATTCTACCATGTAACTTTGAAATGATACTACTCTTCACATTTCTTTTTAGGGTTTTGTTCTTTACAAAAAGTATAAAGTATAAAGTGCAAAACTGCAAATCTATAAAAGGTATATGATATTCCCAATAAGGTTAATTATATTTAATGCAAATCACAGCCTTGGCAGAAATGCTGTGTCTTAAACTCCAGAACAACTTACTGCGCTGCCCTCTTCAGTGCCAAGGAAAAATTTATTGTACTCAGCTAGGTGATCCCTAAATTCTAGATAAAGTGAGATTCTGTCCCATTTAAGAAACCTCAGATAAGAAAGCATCAGTTAGGGGTAGTTTCAAGTCAAGAAGGCGGGTAGGTAAACAGAGCGCTCACCTCCTCCCACAACCACATCAAAATTCCAACTAAACCACAGAATAACCATTATTAAGAGCCACCTGAAATCCAGCTGAACAGAAATCCTATAACTAAGGATATATACAAGAAGCAACATCAAAATAGAAGGGACAGAGATACAGAAAAGGCTGGTTCCACACCCATATATGCTAGTTAAAAATCAAGAAGGTTATCTCAGCTGTAGAGATCCCCCCAACCCCTGCCAAGGAGCTAGCAGCCCCAGCCCTACACCAGCCCCCAGGAAGGGTACCAGTGCTAGGAAGAGAACTTACCATAACTTTGTCTGTGAAGACCAGCAAGAATTGTGGCTGAGAATATCTGTGGGGTCCCAGATATTCTTCTTAAAGAGCCCACACACAGACTTATTCTCACTCTGAGCTTCAGCACTTGAGGGGGCAGCAGCTCAAAATGCATGAGGGACAAATAAGGAGGAACTGAATTGTGTGGCTTCATGGTGAGGGCTGAAGGGCCAGCTTTCTCCCAGACAGAAGTTCTGAGAGAGGCCATTGTTCTTTTCTGAGCTTTCCCCCATCAGAACTGGCAGATTGGCACCATATCTGACTTTCCATCAATCTAGCTAATACTGTTTCCCCTACCCTAGTGGTTCCCTGAGACTCTTTCCCCAACCAAACTTGTGGGTGCTCCCAAACAACTGCCAGTGACTTTCCCATAAACCAAACTGTCTTTGCTAATGCTGCAGACTTTCCTAAAATCTCTGTTTCACAAACCCCAAATGAGCATCATTTGGCCTTGATGTGCCCTGTACCTCTTGCTAAGTGGTCCAAGAACTGGCGCTAGTGGTAGCTGGGCTTGGTTTGCAGTTTGGCCACTCCTAGACACCTTCAAGCCCAGCACAAGTAGCAGTCATCCATAGATCACTTTGTAGCTCATGGTGGGTGGCTCCAACCAGGATACAGGTGGCAGCTAACTTTGGTATGAACCTCCTGGGAGGTCCCAGAACCAGTTTACCCAGTGTCCAGCTTCAGACAATGCCTGAACATCAATCACATAACCACCTTCACCAGAGACACACTCCAGGGGTGAAGTCATTGGACAACAAAGCTCTGTTGAATTGAGTCCTGCTCTGTGAAGTCAGCCCCCATGAAACAGCTCATCCACAATAGTCACAGCTTGTCTTCACTGCCTATCATCCTGGGAGTAAAGCCCTCCAGTTTATGTGCCAATAGCAATCAATTTTCAACCAAGATAAAGGGGTACACATAACACACACAGGGGGTATACCTATAAGGACCAGAAAACTTCTGGGTCACCAGGAAGCTGGGCCACTGGGCTGTAACACTGGTTAGAAGGATGCTGAATGATCTCAGTGTGAAATTCAACAAAGAGAAAAAAGGGCATAAAAATGAAGATAGTAAACATAAAAATAAACCAGTCATAATGTATAATACACTAACTGAAATGAAAGATACATGATAAGAATAAACAGTGGCATAGATGAAGCAGAGCATCAGATCAGAGACTTGGGAGATAAGGAAACAAAAAGCATGTATTCAGAACAGCAAAAAGAATAAGAATCCAAAAAAATTAGGATAGTTTAAGGATCCTCTGGGACAACCTCAAACATATCAACACTGGCATCACGTGGGTATCAGAAGGAGATAAGAGAGAGCAAGAAATTGAAAACCTATTTGAAAAATTAATGAGAAGAAAATTTCCTTAACCTGGTGAAATAAATAGACATACAAGTCCAGGAAGAACAGAGGCTTCCAAAAAAATGAAACCAAAGAGGCCCACACCAAGACACATCATAATTAAAATGCCAAAGGTAAAATTATAAAGACAGAATCTTAATAAAAGTAAGAAAAAAGTAGTTAGTTACCTACAATGGAGCTCCTATAAGACTGTCAGCTGATTTCTCAACAGAAACTTTACAGACCAGTAAGGATTGGCATGAAATATTCAAAATGATGAAAGTAAGGACCTGTAACCAAGATTACTGTACCCAGAAAAACTATCCTTTAAAATTAATGGTCAGATAAAGAGCTTCCCAGGTAATAAAAAGCTAAAAAGAGTTCATCATTACCAAACCAATATTAAAAAAAATGCTGAAAGGACTTTTTAAGAAGAAAAAAGAAAAGATTAAAGATATGAGCAATAAAATGGCAATTAATACATTCCTTATTAAATTTACTTTAAATGCAAATGGATTAAATGCTCCAATCAAAGACAGACAGTGGCTGAATGGATAACGAAACAAAATCTTTACATGTGCTGTGTACAAGAGTCTGTCTTTAGTTTGAAAGACACACACAGACTGAAAGTAAAGGAATGGAAAAAAATATTCCATGGAAATGAAAACAAACAAAAAAAGCTGCAGTAGCAATACTTGTACCAGAAGAAAATGCATTTTAAAACAAATGCTATATAAAGAGACAAAGAAGTACTCAGAAATTTTATGCCTGGGTATTTATCTGAAGAAAGCCAAAATATTAAATTGAAAAGGTATATACACCATACATTCATTGCAGTATTATTTAAAATAGACAAAATATGAAAGCAAACTAAGTGTCCATCAAAAGGTGAATGAATATAGAAGTGGTTCTTGTAACAATGGAATATGACCGAACTATAGGGAAGAATGAAATCTTACATCTGCACCAACATAGATGGACCTAGAGGGTACTGTGCTGAGTGAAATGTCAGACAAAGACAAATGTCAGATGATTTTACTTATATGTGGAATCTAAAAAAAAAAAATAAATGAAAAAGCAGAACAGAAACAGGGTCATAGATACAGAGAACATTTTGGCAGTTGTTAGATGGAAGGGGTGTTTGGAAGTTCAGTGAAAAATGTAAAAGGATTAGAAGTACACATTAATGTTATGGAATAGTCATGAGGATGTCAGGTACAGCATAAGGAATATAGTCAATAACATTGCAGTAATGACATATGATGTCAGATGGGTACTAGATTATTGGGGTGATCACTTTATTAGTTATACAGACATTTAATCACCACATTGCACTCCTGAAACCAATATAATATTGCACATCAACTATAACTGAAAAATTTTTAAATGTTAATAAAAAAAGAATGTATCATTTAGTTATTATATCAACGATGATATGTAAAAAGTGACCTCAAAATGTCAGTGGCAAATGCAATGAGTTTATTTCTCATCCATGGATGTCTGGGTCAGCTTGGGACACCTCTGCTTCCCATGCATGTCAGCTAAGTATGTCTTTTCCATGTTTTTCAACCAACCACAGGACTGGTAGACCAGAACCTGAAAATATAAGCCTCATCACTTACACACATCTCAAGCCTTTCCTTGCATCAATCTGTTGGTTATTTCAACCACAAAGAATTTTCTACGGAAGATCTAGAGTTTGTTGCACAGAACACTTTTGCTACCCTCTACTTCCCGAAAATTTCTCCGTTGGACCCAATGGAGATCTTTCTCCATTGATCTCCTGAACCAACTATTGTCTAAGCAACTTAACAAAAGATGTTTCATAACTGTTTCTAGAAGGTAAATTCTTTTAAATGTGTAATTTTCTCTCAAGTTGAAGAGCATAAAAAGTGATTTCTTTCCCAATTTCTATCACATGTTTTGTACAAGACCTTAAATAAAATGAATTCTTATTGCCGATGTTGGAAATTATATAAAATGGTAATGATTTTGGTAATCAGACAGTTTTGGTGTGATTCTGTTTATCAATAGTGTATCCATGAACACAATTACATAATCTATGTTATGTATGCTTTAACACAACTAAGATTTATTATTGGCTTCATGCCCAATGCAATTCACTTGGGGCTCGTCATCATTATTTAAGTATCTGGAGTGATAGAAGCTACGTCTTGACATATGATTTCACCATGGCAGATGAAAGAGCATAGCAAATTTTGGCCTGGCTCCTAACTTACCTCCCAGTTGGAAGCTCCAACATAGTACTTCTGCTTATCTTTTATTAGTGAAAGCAATTTATGTGGCCACACCTAGCTAAAAGGAAGTGAGTAGTAAAATCCTACCATGTTACCGGAGGCAACAACACAAAATAGGAACCAATATGACACATTTTATATCAAAGGAAGAAAATAAGACTTTAGGCTGTAGAATAACTTCTGTATCCACACAGTTACAAAATAGCCAATTTGGAATTTAAATCCATATTTCTAAGACATGCAAATCTAATCTTTAAATCATAATGTCTCACCACCATTCCACGTGAAATAGGTTATGTGGTAGAGAACGCATGCTGAGCAACATTATTTCATATTGCCCTCCCTATTACAATTTCTAGTTCTGATGAGGAGTTTTTATAATATAAAAATTAAATAGCAAACAAACAAAGAAATGCTGCTTCTCTCAGCCTTTGGGGTGTTCAGGTCTACCTAAGAAATAAGACCAATAGGCTGCCTTTTAAGAGACCTTCCTAGTGGCAATAAAAATATCATGATCCATAACTTAAGGTATTCCCATTACAGTGATGATATTAACTAAGCCTAAGAAAGCATTATATAAATCTAAAATATCAATTCCTTCATGAGAAATATAACTTTTATATGAAACAGAATATTTGTATTTACATAGCAAGGCCATTTTCTTTCAGTTGGCCGGCCCAGAGTATAATCAGATTGCTATGTCAACATAGAATCAAATAAGGAGATAAATCTATGCATAATGGCATCAAGATAATAATTCCAGTTTACAAAAGAAATGCTCTTTCTTATTAATAAAGGCATTCAAAGTCCATTGCTCACAGCCCTTTGTGTCCTCTCATCATCACTAAATGTTGTGTTATTCCTCTCACAGGACAGAGAGAAATGGGGACTGCCACCTTTTGTCCCTGTGGTCCTTTGGTTTCAATGTCTGTTTAGAAATAGTTTTCTTAGATGTGTATTTGCATTCAATCTGATTACCAAGTCTATTGGGCCTCGGAGTTCTTTAATATCACATTTAATATCTTTGCACTACCATATTCTATGTAGTTTTTAAAGTTTAGCTTACAGAAGAAAATAGTTTTCCATTAAATCTAAATTTATCAGTATACTCTCACATATGATAACTATAATTAAGATGATGATATAGAAATAGATTTGACTATTCAGAATTACTTCCAGGGGCTTTGATTTTGGTGGAAAAAATATTGTGACAATATTTGGAGTAAAATTATATATTTTACTTTACTTATTAAATCTGTACTCTATTTACTTTAAAATTGCTAATAGGTAGTTTATAAGATAGTTCCCTAGACTAAATGAGAGTATCATTATGCAAGATGTAGCTTTAAAAGTAAGTTGGCATGCAAGCTGGAAATTAAAATCAAAAAGAGTGTCAAGACAATTCCAAAAGAGGGAGGGAGGGATACAGTTTTAATCTTTTTAAATATTTAGCCTATTTTCTCTGTATCCTAACTATGATATTCAAAAATGTCTCATATTTTTCCTGTTGCCATATATATATCTATATATATATATATATATTCATATTCATATTCTTCTCCCTCCAGATTATTTTCTTTATTTAAGGAAAGACCTGCTCTTCAATGGCAGAGAAGAATTTTTTTCTTTACATTTTATTTTTCTTTTAAGTCTAATTCTTTCTTTCTCCTTGGGTCACTTTACTAATTATTCTTCACTCTATTGGAAGATAGTCACATAAAAGCAAGTGTCATTAGGGAGGAAAGAAAAGTTATTAGAAAAGGAAAGAGGAAAAAAGAGAAGGAACTAGTATTATTTGAAAGCAATTGATTTGCATTTTGTTTCCTATGTCTGAATACTAATTGCATAGAACCTTAGGTTTAGAAAGTTTAACACTTGATACCATGGTAGACAATTCTGGTTTCAAATATGCCATTTAATCTGCTGTCCATTCTAAAAGTCATCTTTCTTAATCCTAAATCTGACAATGTAGCACCTCTGTTTAATATTCTAGAATGGCTTTATTATCCTCAGGATAAATAATTCCTATGCATTCTACCAGTATAACTGATCTTTTCAACCATACCTCATTTCTTTCCAACCGTACAAAGAATTTTTCATTCATCTTGTTTCCTTTCACCCTCAATTTTTATACATGATTTTTTTCTTTGAAAAATATCTCCTCCTAGCTTTTTTCTTGGATTACTCAAATTTACTGCTTTCTGGTCTTAATCTAGAAATCCTAAGGTCATGAAAATCACTAGAAAACCTTCCTGTTTACGACCAAAGCACTCCAACATAGGACTTAACAGACTGAGTAGCCTGTTTACCAATCAGTTCATGTCACTAGACTTTAAACTTGAAGACAGGTTTGTGTCTTATTTATTATTATATGTCAGGGGTCTAGAACAATGTGCACAGATGATTCAATAAACACAATATATCTCAATAATACATTCTGTTCAGGGAAAATTGCAATTCTGGGTTTCTGTGATTAATTGATACCACAATGAATTGTGTACCAAATAGCTTTAAAAAAAAAAAAAAAAAAAAAAAGCTACTGCCTGGAATATTTAGTTTGAGATGCCAGAGTCTTCTAACTGGTGTATATGACCAGGGCAACCTCTTTTTCTACCTCTGAAAGCATTGTATTTGAGCAAAATCAGATAAGAAAATCCAGGTTGACAGTGATCAGAGGGAAGAGGGGAAGAGAGAATGGGGAGAAAGGGTGAAGAGTTTACAGGAGCAATTATAAAGGACACATGGACAATAACAAGGGGGGTGGAAACAGGGGATGGAGGCGGGGAGGGCAGGGGTGGTGCGGAGGGGCAGGGGGGGAAAGGCAGAAAACCGTTCTTGAAAACAATTTTTAAAAAAAGGAAAAAAAAAAAAAGAAAATCCTCAACAGAAATCTATAAGTGGGAAAAGTTCAAAAGAGTAGAAGAAAATAATACGCCTTAGATGAGAGGAACAAGCTGGAAAGGGGCCAGGAAGGGATATTGGGGTACAATTAGAAATGATATACATTTGACGCCACTAAGACACTTCTGAAAAAATGGACTATAAACCTGTCTATAAGTTATGTGCAGAGACAAGTAATAGAGACAAAGTGTAGACCCAGATCAATTATTCCAGGTAGCTTTGATGGAGTAAAGACTTTCCTTATTAGAGTGGGCAATATTATCCATATTTGGATAATATTATCCAATATTATCCATACTATCCTGAAGTGATAGTATGAAGCCTTGAACAACCATGCATCCCTAAGTCTGATGTTCACAGACATGGCCTTTATTTAGATGTCAGTGGTTATCTACATTTACTCTTGCTTGTAATAAAAGCTCTCTGGACATAGGACTGTGTGTGTGTGTGTGAGTGTCTTTGTGTGTGTACTTAATGTAACAGTTTACATTGTCAAATCTCAAGTAAGGATGTCAGATATTGGTACAAATCAAAGAAAAGCCTTCACATCAAAGTTTCCCGGATATTTGACATTCAAAATTTAACTGTGAATGCTTCAGACAAATGGTCGAGCTCATTGTCCTTACTTTGTCACTGAAATTGAAATAAACTGTGTTCTTAGGTAATTAGGAAAAAAGTTATAAAACAATGAAACACTCATTGTATTTCTAAATTAGAACTGAATTGATCATAAATTTTAAGAGGCGATACACAACAGTAAACGGAAACATTTTTTTCTCTAATTTCATTTTCTTTTTTATTATTTTTATTTTTTAAAATTTTTATTTATTTATTCTTAGAGGGAGAAGAGAGGGAAAGAAACATCGATCAGTTGCCTCTCGAACTACTGCAAGTGGGGACCTGGCCCACAACCCAGGCATGTGCCTGCCCTGACTCAGAATAAAACCAGGAACCTTTGGTCTGTGGGACCATGGTTGATTCACTGAGCCACACCAGTTAGGGCCTTTTTTCTCTGATTTCAAATTGGGATACCTGGAAAAAATTTACATAAGGACAAGGCTATAATGTAGTCACTCTCTCCAGACTCATATTTACTCTCTCTTTTTTTTTTTTTTCCTGCTATGGCTTACTCTTTCCCTAAATGTCAATGCACTTCTAAATCGCTTTTGCTGCCCAGTGTTCATTTTATTCTGTGTAGTTTCTCAAAAAGGCTATGATAAATTTTATATAAAAGTATTTATATTATTTTTCGGCTTTTATTTGTAATAAACCCATTGTAGAGTATGTGCAAAATACATAAAAAATATGAAAGGCAGAAAATACACTGTTAATGATCTTACCAGACTATATATGCATATTTTATAATGATATTGACTTTTTATCAAATTTTTTAAAAATATGTGTATCATGAATTTTTCTATTTTATTTTAAAATCATAATTTTAATGGTTACGTATTTTCCATCCACTGGATTTATCGTTTGTTACTTGGAGATTTAAATGGTATATGCCAATATAGGGAATTTCTCATCCAGAATATACATATTTTAAACAATTTAATACATTTTGCAAATCCCTTATCTTAAATTTAATGGTGGTAGATATTGCTAACATTTATACATGACATTGCCCAGCTCACTATATTTTTCCTTATAAAAGATGGATATAAATTTAATTTTACATAATAAATGTGAAAAATGTACCCTCTCTCTTTGTCATATTTATTAATAATTTATATATTTCTGTATTTTTTCTGTTTATATCTTGCAACCAGATTCAAATTGGACTTTTATTTATTTTAATTAATCAATTAAAGTCATGATATACTAATACTATTATTAAATTTTGGATTATCTAGTATTAACTAAGTGTAATTTTCTCTCTTCTATGTGCTTTTTTATGTATTAGGGTTTGGAAACCTGAGAACTGTATTTTCCAGAATGTCTGCCAGCATGCTATGGAGTTAAACTCTAGCAAAGTGAAACATTCACACAAGATTTGGCATGTGGAACAAGGAAAAGCCATTGTAGTTTAGGCTAAAGTAGGGTAATAGCATTGTATCCAAAAGACTACAGACATGAAGTGTTACCAAAGGTTTCAGAATACCCTTTTACCAATTGCCTGCTTTGTTTCCACAGGCAATTGATATCACAGAGAATGATATCTTGTGCTCCCTGCACTTGCTGATTTCCTAAACACTGCCAGAATTGGTTTCATTCTCCCAACCCCTCAAACTCTTACACTGAATTTACTACCTTACTTGTAGTAAATCTTATATTGTACTGCGTAAATATTACTGACATATACTAATATTTGCCTCAAATTATTTTTATTTTATTTTTTACCTTTTCAATTGTGTTAATAATTTCCAGAAATTTATATTTTTTACATATGTAAAAATTTAGCACATCAGCCCTGGCTGGTGTGGCTCAGTGGGTTGACTACCAGACTGCAAAGCAAAGGGTTACTGGTTCAATTCCCAGTCAGGGCACATGCCTGGGTTGTAGGCCAGATCCCCAGTAGGGAGCACTTGAGAGGCAATCACCCATTGATGTTTCTCTCCCTCTCCCTCTCTCTAAAAATAAATAAATAAAATGTTTTTAAAAATTTAGCATGTCATTTTTTCATTGAAATTTCTTTATTGAAAAAATTCTTAAAAATACAATTTCTTTTTGCACACAGTACATTTAGTTGTTTGAGCTGATGCACTTGAAATAAATTAGCTAAACTGATTCCTCATCACAATTGTATACTTTGGAATACTTTGTACAAATAAGGATTATTATATAGCACAACCATCAAAATCAGGAAATTAATATTAATACATTATACCATTTAATTCTTAGACTTCATGCAATTTTAACCTACTCTCTCAACAATGCCCTTTAGAGCAGAAGATTCCAATCCAGAATCATGAGTTGCATTTAGTTTATTTCTCTTTAGTCTACTCACATTTTAAATGGTCTCTACAAGAGGACAACTTCTTGGACAACATAGGATAGAAGCATAAAACTGAAACAAAGTTTTATTTAAATGTACATTTGTCCTCACTATTTATGAAACTTCCAGCATATCCTTTGATATGGGTGTAATCCCTGTTTGGATTTTCTATTACAAGGTCCTTGAGTTTTACCATCAAGTAGACGCTGGTGTCTGTTTTAATACTTTGCTTATTTCTATACACAAGTACTATGATATAACTGAATATATTTAGGAACTTTCAGAAATTCTAATGGTAACAATAGAGTCTCAGTTATGCTATCTTTCTGGCTCCTACATTTTTTTTAGTACATAATATACTTTAATTAGAAGTCTTGGTTCAATATTGATATCCATTAATTATCTTAGTGTGGCAAAAAGCCTTCGTAGTTGTACAAGGAAAGGCATAATCAACAAAGAAAAATTCACTCGATTCTGCTAAACAAAATTAGAAAATTCTGGAAATATCATAAACTGTATTAAAAAATAAAGGCAAATAGGAAATAACATAGTTGTATCACATGTGATATTGTAAAAGGTTAATACACCTTAAAAATAAAGAACTTATACAAATCAATAAAAATAAAATTCTCATAACTTTGAAATATCTTTAAAGTAGACATGTAATTCATAGAAAAACACATTCAATGAATGTAAAGAGAAGTTCAAATTAATTTTATAGTAGCAGTGATTCTAGTAGTAGCAATAAAATAGTGTCGATCATTCATTAAATTCTTTAAGAATATTTTATTGGTTATGCTATTACAGTTGTCCCAATTTCCTTCTCCCCTTAATCCTCCCTCTGCAGCTCACCCCCACCCTCCAGCATTAACCCCATTCTTAGTTCATGTTCATGGGTTGTACATATAAGTTCTTTGGTTTCTCTGTTTCCTATACTATTCTTAACCTCCCCCCATCTTTTTTATTCCTACTGGTTATGCTTCTTATTCCCTGTACTTTATCCCCTCGTTCTCCTCCTCCCTCTCCCCCACCCTCCCCACTGATAACCCTCCCTGTGATCTCCATTTCTCTGATTCTCTTCCTGTTCTAGTTGTTTGATTAGTTTTTGTCTTTTAGGTTCAGTTGTTGATAGTTGTGAGTTTGTTGTCATTTTATTGTTCATAGGTTTTTATCTCCTATCTCTTAGATAAGTTTCTTTAACATTTCAAATAATAAGAACTTGGTAATCTTGAACTCCTTTAACTTGACCTTATCTGGAAGCACTTTATATGCCCTTCATTTCTAAATGAAAGCTTCTCTGGATAGAGTAATCTTGGATGTAGGTCATTGCCTTTCAGGACTCCAAATAGTTCTTTCCAGCCCCTTCTTGCCTGTAAAGTTTCTTTAGAGAAATCAACTGATCATTTTATGGGCACTCCTTTGTAGGTAACTGCCTCCTTTTTTCTTGCTGCTTTTAAGATTCTCTCTTTATCTTTAATTTTGGCTAACTTATTTATGATGTCCCTTGAGGTGTTCCTCCTAGGGTCCAATATCTTTGGGACTCTCCGAGCTTCCTGGTCATCCTGGAAGTCTATTTCCTTTGCCAGATTGGGGAAGTTTTCCTTCATTATTTTTCCAAATAACTTTTACATTTCTTGCTCTTGTTCTTCTCCTTCTGGCACCCCTATGATTTGGATGTTGGAGGGCTTAAATTTGCCCATAGGTCCCTAAGCCTATCCTCATTTTTTAAAAATTCTTCTTTCTTCATTCTGTTCCATTTGGGTGTTTATTTCTTCCTTTTATTCCAAATCATTGATTTGAGTCCCAGTTTCCTTCCCTTTACTGTTGGTTCCCTGAATATTTTGCTTTATTTCATTTTGTGTAACCCTCATTTCTTCATTCATTTTGTGACCAAGCTCAGTCAATTCTGTGAGCGTCCTAATTGCCAGTGTTTTGAACTCTGCATCTGATAGGTTGTCTGTCTCCTCGCTGCTTAGCTCTTTTTTTCTGGAGTTTTGATCTGTTCTTTCATTTGGGCCGTATTTCTTTGTCTTGCCACACTTGTTAAGTTGTAAGGAGTGGAGCCTTAGGTGTTCACCAGGGGCGGGTAGCCTTCCTTGCTGCATACTGTGTGCTGGCTGTGGGGGGAGGGGTCACAGAGGGAACAACACTGCTGGCTCGCTCTGCTCTAACCCCACTTTCCAACAAACTCTCCTGTGAGACTGGGAGTTTTTCCTGCTGTCACAATCCCCACAGTATTTTACCACTAGAGGTTTTGAGTCTTTAGTTTCCCATTCAGCCAGTGCCACCTCACCAGTTCGGTCTTCAGATTTGCTGCTGGTCCTCTCCGCTTGGCTGCCCAACTCTACCCCTTCTACCAGACTGGATGAATGTTTCTCTAACTCCTTGGTTGTCAGAGTTCCATGCAGTTTAATTTTCTGGCACTTCTGGATGTTATTCTTCTTTTGGTTGTGCAAGGAAGTGAAGCATTTCTACCTATGCCTCCATCTTGGCTGGAATATGCTAAGCACCATGCTATGTTTTACCCTTTAACCATAGCAGTTGCAAGTATTATTGTAACGGGGTGCAGCCAGGGGCACTCTCAAAGAGGGGTTTGTAACGGATCGCCGGGTGTTCGGGAAATATGAAAATACAGGATATCCTCACCCGCACAAGTCTGAACTGAGCCATGGGACGCATGGAACAGAGCCATTGAGAGTTATTTTGCATATCAACAGTTGGCCAGCTTCATATCTAATATGCAAAAAAGGTAATTTTACATATCTATAACAGCTGGCTAGCTTCATGGATATGTTAAGTAGCTGTGGTGATGCTTTGAGCCAAGAAATGAGAGTGGATTTGACCCATAACATAACCGGGAGGCAGCTCCCTCTGGTTACAGCACCTGTGTGAAAGCTTGGAAATGATTCGCTCCATGTCACAGGGCCACACCTGCCCAAACTTGCTATGGCAGCCCAGAAGAGCGAGAAAAATACAGGAGTGCTGACAGGTATAGCCAATTGTGAGAGGTGTCGGAAATGGGGCTGCAGAGGAAGATTCATGCAAGGATTCAAACCCAGGTGCAGCAGCCATGTGGAGTTGGAACCACCTGGGTTGGGGGCTCCCTTTACCATGTGGCTTAGGAATCGGGAGAGAGAATGCAAGACTAGGGATGGGGACAATGTGAGACCTTGCAGGGAAGGGAAGGGATAAAAGGACTTTTGCTGGTGGGCCTTGAGAAGATGCCACATGGGTTTGGATTAAGGACTGGAGATCCCGGTGACACAGCTGATGGTACTGGGAAATGGGAGAGGCCTTCCAGCCAAGTACAGGCGACTGAGAGGAACCGGGAGAAGTGAGCTGCAGACTTCTATTTTTATTTTTCCTGAGATATGGTACCCAGGACTGGCCTGCCAGGGCAAAGGGAGAAGGAGGGACTGTGAGTATTTGTGGGTGTTTTAAAGGACTTTGAGTATTTAACGGTGCCATTAAGTCATTACTCTAAACTTGTATAACTTTTGAATAGATAGTGCCTTTCCTTTTCACCAAACTCTGGCATTGAGAGCCATAATTCCAATTCGGTGGTGGCGGGCTAAGAACACACAGTGACAGAGGGACCCCATAGTCCAGGGGGCCATTCTATATCATTATTATAAAACCTACTTTATAAATTATAAAACTAGGACATTACATTGCCCATAGTTACTTATTGGTAGAGTTGGGTCACAAAGCTAGGGCTGATCAATTCCAATAACACAGCGATCATAACCATTCTGCTACAGAAATACAATTTAACACAAGAATAAAATGCCTTTAATAATATTTGTCCAGCAAATTAGCAAACAATAAAGTATGGATCGTGTTCATAATTAGAAATAGACCCTTTTTTTAACACTGTCAGGTGAAACTGTAAAGTGGTAAAAACTTTTTGGAAGTCAATTTGAAGAAAATATATCAAAAGTTTTAAAGGGTGATTGCGTCGATCAATGAACTCCATATCATTTAAAATCTAAGATTATAATATGCAAAATTGTCAAAGATTAATCTAGAATCGTGTTCATTGAAGCATTATTTATTAACCAAAAGAAAAGCAAGTATAATTCAATTAAGTATGGTATAACAGGATATTTATACATTAATCTTGTTACTCTATTCACATTTGTGTTTTAGAAAATAAATTTAGTATCACAAAATGTTTTAGTGTTTTTAAGAGAAAACAATTATAAAATGTGAACTCAGTTTTATATCTGCACACACACAAAACGTGTATTTGTGGTGCAAGAACTTGAAGACTGTTTCCTCAAAGCTAATTGTGCTTACCGAAGAACGGTGGCATTATAAATGAGTTTTACATTTTTTTCTCTGTCCTTACTGGTGTTCTGCTGAAGAGGTGGGTAGTGTGAGATCACAGAGGGAAAACTGTAGTGTTTTGAAATAGTTAGATGGGGATTGTGTGTATCTGAGCCTATATTTTGATATTTGTCTTGCTTAGCTGTTTTATTTTCAGAAGCAAATTTTCGTCAATTTCTTCTTTGCTCAATCCTGGAATTTTTACACAGTTGCTATATTTTCTCTGTTAGGAAAAGTTCTTCAATTTATCACTCTCTTGGAGAAAAGTGAGAGAGCATTATTTACTATAAAATATATTTGAATACCATTATTTTTGGATACCATATTTATTAAGTGATTTCATTCTAATCCTAATTTGAAGTGAATAGTGTAAATATTATAGTAGCTATCCAGTTACAGGAAAGTTTTTAAATCTAGGTGATAGTATATAGTTGAACAAAGGATGCAGTAAAAAGCTTCACCTCTGAGTAGATTTGGTGGTGTCATTTGAGAAAAATTATCTTGAGTTTTGGAAGATCTCTCTTCCAAGAAAATGACCTTCCACACACTTTATAAACTTATGTTATACACTTACAATGGGAAAATTTTATATATGCAAACTTACCCAATAAAGAAGTTTAAAAAGAAGAAAACAACATACCTTGGTCATTATGCTCTTAGGAAAATTTTTTTAAATGAGTATGTGTTTGAGAAGAAGTAATACACTAGTTTAAATGTATTACTAATTTGCATATGTATATATATTTGTATAAGTAAACGTATAATAAATTGACAACTTACTTATTTTGCTCCCTGACAAGCTCTAATGCCAAAAAAAGGGGGGAAAGGGAGGGGAAAAAAGCTGTGTTATAGATCCATTTGTGCTGCTTCCTGCTTTTTACCTGGGGCTAATCTTTGGACACACTGCTTTCTAGTCTAAATCAGGTTCTCACAATACTACATGCCACTGAGAGTGAAAACTCTTGATTTATACCTATTTTGAGCAGCTGTGGCAGCTATTTTATTTAATATTAAGCCCCACAGTCAATCATGCATAGTAGAAGTAAAGCCTGTATAACTTATTGAGATAACAGTGAGAGCCAATTACTTTTTTTAAGCTGACAGAGTTTACAAACAAGTAAATGGCTGCCATTTTTGAATGGCCCTATATCTTTAAAAAATATATTTTACCTTAATATAGAAACAGCCTAGTTACTTTGCAAGTTTTACAAAATTGTAATAATGGAGAATGGAGGATCTTTTTGAAGTATCCAATATAAAGTTAGAGGCATACAGATTTTAGGAAAAAGAATGTATTCAGTAAAGCATTGTTATGACTTCCAGATTAGAAGAGGTAAAAAGAATGAGACGGAGAACAGGAAAGCCACCTGATGGGCATCAAACTGAGATTTTTTAAATTTAATAACTAGAGTGTATATTTTTCATAAGTTTTTATCAAAATTATGTAAAATCACTTAAAAGTCTTTGTGCAAATTATAATAAAAAAGTCTACTAGAAGCTCTAAGTGTGTCAACTTCTTATCCTATTGAGCTATTATTCTAAATCTGTATTTGGGATTGTGGTAAAGGCTTTAAACATGATAAAAATTCATTTAGGTCCCAGACATTTTGTAAAATCTTAGTGGGCACAATACAAAGTTTTTAAATATGTGAGGATGTGAGTCCCAAAGGCATATAGGATTTGGGGTAGGACATCACCACAAGTTGGGGTAATACGTGAAAGCTTCACAATTACAGACCTGAAACCAATTCTTAAAAGGTACGTTGTATTTGTATAAGAGGACAAGAGCTGAAAGGATTCATCAGATAGGTATTTAATATAAAAAAACAGATTATATTTAAAGCACTGTAATTCTTCATTAAAATGTTGCTCCTAATATCATTTCATGTAGTATATATTGTTATTTATAATTAAATATTTAAATAAATAGCAATTTATATTTTTCATAATCTATAAGATTATCTCAATAAGAGCATACCTTCACTATTAAAAAGATGATGTTACATCAAATAAAAATTAATTATGGATCCATATTCTTACTTCATCACAGTTACACTTTTTAAAGAACAATATCCACTTTTAGTGTATCCATGTGGATTTCATGCTGTTTTCTTTTTCATAAAATTTATGTGGGTTTTTTTTCTGAATTTTGGATCTCAAGAAAAATTAGTTGAGAAATCAGGAATGTGATTACTGTGCAAGAATTAAAGCTTGAAAGTCAACACGGAGACATTGCTAGTTTGAAGGAAGAAAGCTGACGGTGATTAAGGCTACCGTTTCCAGGAGCAGGCAGAAGAGAGGAGATCACGACCTCCTCAGTCAGGCTCACCTGTAGCTGTTGCCATGTTAAAATGTGTTTTATTTTTTAACATAATTTTTGTTACTGACTCCATTTGAGTTCATTTCTGTGATTCAGCAAATTCATAGTGTTTCTACAGATATACAAATGTGGGGAGAATTAATTCTTAATCTCACTACTTTTTATGTATTGTTTCCATACCTGTATAGCCATAATCAAGTTCCATTATATGATGGAATTGAAAGCAATGGGAAGATCTACGGAATAGTTTAATTTATCATGGGGTATTTACATTTCATACAAATATTTAGTTATTTATTTTAAATGTATGTTTTTCAATTATCTGGAGGTTTCAATGTTCTCAATTCATATGTTAATAAAAGTTGGTTTAGGAAGAAGCTAAAAAAACTAAGAATTATAAAAGCAAGATGCTTTTTGGTAAGTGTACAAAAATGATTTATCACTCAAATCAAGCTACATTTAATATCCTTGCTTGTATTATAAAACTTGGCACTTCCTTTTTTTCACATTTCCATTTTCAAAGCCCTAAAGCGATCTGTTTTCAGAAGAAGGTCAAGGAGGAAGAATGCTGTCTTCAGCATCATTCTGATTTTAAACCTAAAGTTACATCTGCCCTGGATTCTAGAAAACATTTTTTAACTAACAAAATGCTTCATCTAGTAAATTTCCTCTGATTCCAAGTTTACTTTTCAAGTGAATGTTAGGGAATTTAAGAAACTGTGAGTCACAGGTGAAATAAAGTGATAGTTAAAAGTGTATACTTAGTTTATATATTTTTTTATTTTATTTTTTATTGTTTATGAAATTACAGATTTTCCTGCTTTTTCTTCCTTTCCTCACCTCTATCCAGACCTAAACTCTCCCTCCTTAAGTCAATCCCCATGTTATTTTCTGTCTCCATGGGTTATGCATAAATGGTCTTTGCTTAATCCCTTCACCACCTTTCATTCCGTCCCCTACTTTCCCCTCTGGACACTGTCAATCTGTTTTATATATTTATTCTTCTGTTTCTATTCTGTTTATTAGCTTATTATGTTCATTAGTTCCACATATGTGTGAGATGATGTGATGTTTGTCTTTCACTGACGGGCCTATTTTGCTTAGCATAATATTCTCCAGGTCCATCCATGCTGTTGCAAAATGTAAGAGTTTCTTCATTTTTACTGCTGTGTAGTATTCTATTGTATAAATGTACCACAGCTTTTTTATCCACTTATCCAGTGATGGGAACTTAGGCTGTTTCCAGTTCTTGGTTATTGTAAATAGTACTGCTATGAATGTAGGGATCTATCCCTATATATAATATATATATAACTTATATTATATAATTATATATAACATATATAATTTTTATTGGTATTTTGGGATTCTTAGGCTATATTCCCAGGACTTGAATTTCCGGGTCAAAAGGGAGTTTCATTTTCAATTATTTTGAGGATAATCTATATTGCTTCCACAGTGGCTACAGCAGACTGCTTTCTCTCCAACAATATTAGGTTTTTGACTGCATTAAAAATAGTGTAAGAATGGTAACAACTTTCACTAGAAGTCCATACAGTATTCTAAAAAATGATCTAGGAAATCAACATGACTCATTGATTTACTAATAAATCACATAATGATCTGTACATGATTAATGTGTTGCTATACACTAAAAACTAATCATTTGTATGGAGTAAACAAAACAGTATCTCCAATATATGTTATACAAAGAAAGGCACATGAAATTCTAGGAAATGTAGCCTCACTCAGTGTTTATGAGAGAAAGGAGTGAGGTGAGGACATGGATCGGGCAGTTGTTCAGGCTGCCTTTGAGGGGAAAATGAAAGGTATAGTGCCATTTATCTTAAATTTCCATAAATGATTCTTTACATAACAGGCACATGCAAACTCACCTGTTTCCTGCATTAAAAGGTACATGCACTAAAAATAACACTATTTAGCAGAGCTGAACAATTTTTCTGAAGATGTTTGCAATGTACAAAAATGGCCTACATGATACTACTATGGGCCCAAGTTTCAAACTCAGAACAAGTCAGATGATAGTAATCTTGAAGAAAGCAAGAGCAGTAAGAGGAAAGTGTGAAGAGAAGAACAGTCAAAAGAAAATGTAAAATCAGAGTGAATGTTATAAGGGAGTTACTGTAAATAGTGATTTATTTTATTACCTAAAACGTAAAGTACCCCAAGAAGTCTTCCACAACAGAAAAATCATAATATAAGGCATTCCAAATAACCTAAAATGTTAGGTGTATGAAGGACAAAAATGTCTTTCAATTGCCCCCAAGATATGCAAAATGATAGCCAAGAAAACTAGCAAGGGTGCTCAATCAATTTGACTTTGTAGAGAGGTTTTCAGTGTGCTCTACGCTCTAATTTTTTTTAAATTTATTTATTTTTAGAGAGAGGGGAAGGAAAGGAGAAAGAGAGAGAAACATCAATGTGTGGTTACCTCTTACGTGCTCCCTACTGGGGACCTGGCCTGCAACCCAGCCATGTGCCCTGACTGGGAATTGAACCAGTGACCCCTTGGTCTGAAGCTTGTGCTCAACCCATTGAACTGCACCAGCCAGGGCTATTTTTCTTTATTTTTTTATTAAATTTATTGCGGTGACATTGGTTAAAAATTACATAGGTTTAAAGTGTATAATTCTATATTATCTGTATTTTGCATTAATTTTTTACCATCCAAAGTCAAATCTCTCTCCATCACAGGTATTTGATCTCTTTTACCTTTTATTGCCTCCCCCTACCTCCTTCCCTCTGGTAATTACCATACTGTTGTCTGTTCTATGAGTTTTTGTTTGTTTCTTTGACCTGTGTGTTTATTTGTTGCCTTCAGTTTTATATCCCATATATAAGTGAAATCATACCAAGATCTCTCCAGAAAAAGTCCAATCATTGTTAATATAAGGAGAATGGTTTGCATGCATCAATGTAACTTCGCAGCCAAGGAGAGTGGACTGGAATGTGCATGTGTGAACAATGATGACTTCACTGTACTAGTCAGTGGGAGCGGTAGACTCTGTTGAGTGAGCATGTGTACTGTGTGGCCATCACATTCAAAATGACTGAGCAAGTAGAATAATGAATATGCATCAAATTTTGCATTAAGCTTGAATATTCTTCTATGGAAGCTATTCAGATGATTCAGACGGCCACAGCTATGGGCATCTGGCAGTTGGTAGCTTCATCAAGACAACATGCCCACTCATGCATTTACATCTCATGCACAGATTTTTGGTGGAATAGCAAGTCACCTGAGTGACTCAGCCCCCTATAGCCCAGATTTGGCACCCTGCAACTTCCAGCTTTTACCAAAACTAAAATCACCTGTGAAAGGGAAGAAATTTCAGATTGTTGATGAGATTCAGGAAAATATGACAGGGCAGCTGATGGCAATTGGCAGAACTGTGTGAGGTCCCAAGGTGCCTACTTTGAAGGGGACCGAGGTGTCATTTTCCTATGTACTATGTTTCTTGTATCTTGTGTCTTCTTCAATAAATGTCTCTATTTTTCATATTACGTGGATGGTTACCTTCTGGACAGAACTCATATGGTTCTTGAGTTTTCCTGTCAGCTTTATTTCTCTTAGTGTGATATTCTGAAGTCCATCCATATTGTCTAGAGTCTATTCTTGTCACGATTATCAAAGCTCGAAAACACCTTTACTTGGCTAAAATATTGTTATGCTGTATCTTTACCTCTTCAAAACTGTCCCTTGTAAATTTCAAAGTGAAAACTAGCTTATTTAAGAACTTAATCTTGGTTTCTAAGTTAATTTAAGAATAAGAAGATTCCCCCTGTACTGGCAATTATTTTCCTTGGTGGTTAGGAGTTTAAACTGTGTAATTTTGGCCAAATGATCCAATCTCTATGTTCCCAAGTTTCTTCATTTACTATTGTAAATGAAGAGAAATAAAACTTTTTTTTTTAATTTGGCCATCATGTATATGCATTAAGACCGATTTTCTAAAGTTTTATAATACACAGCTCAGGGTAAACATTCGATAAACATTTAGCAGTCACTGTTCTGTTGTCATAGATGCTGCTAGCATTGTCTTATCCCCAAATAGTGGGTGTCTGTGAACTGTGGTTGACTGAAAATGAGATCCTGATTACAAATTTACCAAGGGCCTGCGTCTACTTACTCATCTCCATCCCTAGCAGATAGACAGTGTTTGACACGCACAGTGAGTTCTCAATAAGTATTATTTTTTACAGAACAGAACTTTACTGTTGGAACCTAAAATATAATTGAGATTGTAGGCATTTTAGATCATATAGGAAGAGGAGGCAGTCGATTGATTCAAGGCTAGAACAAATGAAAGAGCATCCAAGGTGTGTGTCTGAGAGTGGGTCACAGAGGATTCAGCACTTCTGGCAAGTTCTGGGCATCTGCAATTGGGCAGCTCTGGGATCTGCAATTCTACCTCCTGTTAAGGCTTGATTCTTTTCCCAGATGACATTCGAGCTCCCGCTGAGGGTGAGGGAAGTAGAGTCAGAAGGATGCGTATAATACAGAAGGAACTTGGGGTGTTCCAAACTAATGACAGCAAAATGTCTATGACTGAAAGTGCTCCAAGTTATTTTTGGCCATTGGGTTATATTTTACTGCCAGTAGGAGAGGCTAGGGTTCACATTTCTTATTTCCACAGCCAGGAGTAAACGAGTGCCTATTCTTTTAGGAACACAAACTACTGTGTCTAGAAGAAAGCCTCTAGAAAAGTGTGTCTTCTGCTCTGTAATAGTAGGCAGTAATTGGGCAAAAACTGTGCATCCATTGAAATGACCAGCGCTGACCACCAGATGCTGGGCCAGAAAAACGACATCAGGTCACCCGTCAGAGTCAGGGCTTAAAACTCAAGAAATGACCCTGTCAGTAATGCTAGGCTCTGCCACTTCTAGCTTTGTAATCTTGGGAAAGTTACCTTTCTGGGCCACGATTGTCTCATATGTAAAATAGGCATAATAACAGTATCCAACTCATTAAGTTGTTATGAAGATTGAATGAGATTTTATCTGTAAAATATTTAGAGCAGTGGCTGGTTTATGATGGAACCCATTAAATAATAGCAAACAAAAGTAACTTTTACTCTTTTCAGGAAAATGACCTTCTAGTAATTTGGTTATTAAGTTTCAACCAGTCAGGCAATTAGATAGAACTCTTACTTTATTCAAATGTAAGGAATACTAGATAGCCGATGTTGTACCAAAAGTCTAATTTGACACCAAGTAAAACCTGGTTCTGTATCTCAATTAACTTGTTAAATTTGAGAAACTATACTTAGAAGAGAGGTAGAGTAGTTTTCAGTTTCTTCCACATCTCCTAATTCTCTACAATAAATGCCTTTCGGTAACTCATCCAGCCCTATTTTGTTGTTGAATTCAGTGTTGCAGATGCCTCTAGATTAATTGTGATACACCACAATTTACATACATTAACCCTTAAGATAATCATAGATGCATAAACTCACAAACCTGAACAAAGTGTTATGATCATCAAGTTCAAAATTCACATTTTACTCTTGAGGAAATGTGCCTGTTTGAACTTCTTACTTTAACTTTGAGAAGAGGAATCTGGAATGGGTATCCTGGTCCTCAGCTGTTGCTTGCCTGCTGGATCATTCCCATTTACCTGCTCTGAGTGTAAGAATGCTAAAGGTAATATAGGACAAGGGCCTTGATGGATGTGCTTTGCCCAATGCATGGTGCTTCATGTAACTCACTCCATCCATCGTATTAACCTCAAGCACGAAGTATAATTTTAGCAACATAAATCAATATGAAGCTTCTTTAGTTTCAAAGAACAATACAATTAATAGAGATGTGAATCCTTTATTGACCTAGAATTCTCTTGAGTTTATTATTTTGTGATCTAGCATTAACATTTTCTGGAATTTATATTTATGTCAATATCAATATTAATATATATAATTACAGTGGATTCTGAATAATTAGATCTCAGACATGACAATGCTGGGGGTTTTCATTTTAGATTTAGAATAACCTGACGCCAAAGGCAAAAGGAGCTAGGCATATAGTGCATTTAATCCCCAAAGAGATGACAGAAATCCGGTCATCCAGAGAGGATGTATACTCCAAGCAACAGAAGCCTCTAGTCCACAGAAGGCAGAATGCTAGCCAGAGGAAATGTGGTGGCCCGGATAGTGCAAACGACAATGATTTTGGCCTAAGGTAAACAGGAAGCATGCTGGGACATTTCAGAATACAGGGCAGAAGCCTGTCCAGGTCTGTGGCATTTTTCTAGCCTTTACTCATGCAATTGTAAGTATATTATGATTTCTGAGAAGGAAGATATCACAGTCTAATAGCACCATTTTAGAAAGACAGAGATTATAACTTTACATGCCTATGAAATGAGAAGGGAAATGTTGTTTCAAATATTGAATATTTAGCAATGTAAAAATACATATATTGAATGTATTTTTACATTGCTAAAATTAAAACATCTGTGTGTATACACACAACATACTAATAACAACTGGACAGAGGTTATGTCCCTTATTTGAGTATATTCAGGTATTACTTAAAAACTTCCTCTAATCTATAATAATAGATGGTAATAAAATCTCAAGATTAATGAGCTAAACAATTGAAATGATGAAAGAAGTCACATATATTTTTATGGTTGTTTTTCAGAGAGACAGAAGATCAAATTACAAACACTTCTATTTTTTATTACATATGTGAATTTTATTTATGGCATTGATCATATTTAAGTGCTATTTGTATAATATTATATATGTCTAATAGCTACCGTCTGTACACTACAGTATTAACAGAAGTTCTTAAGAATATATGTGATCCACAAGAAGTAAGTAATATCATTTTGATATGTGTGTAGACTTGCATTGCCTTGCGGAATACAGGCAGGTTAGACACACGTGCACACACCTTAAACAATCGAGCTAACTTACTTTGCTGTAAATCACATATGCAAAACAGTGCTTTTATTTCCTCCACTTCCAGGGTGTATACTCTTGTATAAAGGAAATACTGATGTAACTGTAGTTATTTAAATAAAATGGAAAGGCAGTTATGGCTATAGCCTAAGGTACTCAAGCTTCTCAGAGAAATACCTACAAAGTTGTCTTTTGAATTGCATTGGTTTCTGCCTGTAATGCTATTCTGAATAAACAAGTTGTTAAAAAATAGTTCACTCGAAGGGAACATACTGACCTCTCAATTCTCAAGACTTTGTAAGAAGTAGCTTTCAAGCATAGCTGCCAACCACATTAGAATAGTATAAACATATTTTTTAAAATATCTGCAGTCAAACTCTATTTTTCAGTTCTTATTGCTGGAGGGAGGGAGGCATAAGGGGACTAAATGGTAATGGAAAGAAATACATTGAAGATTTAATTAAAAAGAAAGAAAAAAGAAAATATTAGAAAGCAAAATACACAAAAAATGAACAGACTGACTTTAGCTTTTAATATACAAGGTCTATCCAGAAAGTATCAAGCCATATAATATGAAGAATAAAGACATTTATTGAAGAAGGTATAAGATACAAGAAATATTGTACATAGGACAATGAAGCCTCAGTCCCCTTCAAAGGAGGCATCTTGGGACCTCACACAGTCCTCCCAGTTGCCATCAGCTGCTCTGTCATATTTTCCTGAATCTCATCAGCAATCTGAAAGCTCTTCTCTTTCACAGGTGATGTTAGTTTTGGTAAAAGCCAGAAGTTGCAGGGTGCCAAATCTGGGCTGTAGGCAGGCTGAGTCACCTGGGCAATGTGATGTTTTGCCAAAAAATTCGGCATGATACACGTGTTGTTGTGCTGAAACTGCCAATCACCAGTTGCCCAGGGCTGCATCCAAATAGTTTTCATGGAGAAATGTTCAAGCTTAATGCAAAATTTGATGCAGATTCACTGCTGTACTTGCTCAGTCACTTTGAATGCGATGGCCACACAGTACACATGCTCACTGAACAGCATCTACCGCCCCGACTGACTAGTACAGTGAAGTCATCATTATTCATGTATGTGCATTCCAGTTCACTTTCCTTGGCTGCCAGGTTACATCGATGTCACACAAATCATTCTCATTACATTAACAATGGCTGAACTTTTTCTGGACAGGTAGCATTACTAATATTTTGGATAAGTTACTTAATATTTTAAGCAAATATATTTATTTGTAAAATGGGTTTCCTCATTTGCAAAATGCTAAATTCTTATTTGGTGGTGAGTATTAAATATGATAGGAGACATAATAGGGTTTCAAAATGCAGAAAATGCCATACAAGTATTATCTTACCACAGTAATCTAATTTTTCTTTTCTTTTTATTTTTAATTATCCTTTTTTATTGTTGTTCAAGTACAGTTAGTCTTCATTTTCCTGCAACCACATTCCCCTGTCTCCCACCCCCACTTTCCACCCTCAATCCTTCCCCTCTTGGCTTTGTCCTTGGGTCCTTTATACATGTTCCTTGACAACGCTTTCCCTTCTTAATCTAATTTTTTAAAAAATGTTTCTCACTACAGGTATTTTTTTTAAGATTTTATTTATTTATTTTTAGAGAGAGGAGAAGGGAGGGAGAAAGAGCAATGTATGGTTGCTTCTCACATTGCCCTCATTGGGGACCTGGCCTGCAACCCAGGCATGTGCCCCAACTGGGAATCGAACCGGGACCCTCTGGTTCACCAACCTGCACTCAATCCACTGAGCTACACCAGCCGGGGCTCTCACTACAGGTATTTTATTTTTATTTCATTTTTATCACAATAATAATTTTCAAAGAGTGCAGGGCATTTTAGTGTGTTATGTCCATAAATTTTTAAAGAAATTGGTAAGTTATAATTGACAAAATTTTGGAGATATTTGAAGTGACAACATGATGATTTTATATGTACATTGTGAAAGTATTTCCTCATTGAGTTAACACTTTAACATATGCATGGCCTTACATATTTATCTTTTTTTCTGGTGGGATCATTTAAGTTATAATCTATTAGCTAATTTAAATTATACAATACAGTGTTATTAACTATAGTTACCATGTTTTGCATCATTAGGCCTCATTAATCTTACAAGTGATAGTTTATACCTTTTACCAGTCTCTATTTCTTCCATTCCTTGGCAACCACTTTTCTAAGCTCTGTGTCTGAGTTCATCTTATTATTATTTCTTGGTCTTCCTCTGTCTGGCTTGTATCTCTTCCTATAGTGCCCTGTAGATTATACCAAATTGTTGCAGATGCAGGATGTCCTTCTTTTTTTTTTTTCCGAAGGAAAATTAATATTTATTCAATGTCTATTATATACCAATCTACATATAATACCTCATCTACCAACAATTCTCAGCAGGACTGTTTAATTATGAGGTTAAATTTCCATTAGAGAGTTTTTAAAATATATTTTATTGATTAAGCTATTATAGTTGTCACATTACCCCCCCTTTATTCCCCTCCACCCTGCATACCACACCCCCGCACTTTCCCCACCTTTAGTTTTTGTCCATGGGTCGTATACATAAGTTCTTTGGCTTCTACGTTTCCTATACTAATCTTAACCTCTTTCTCTTTAAAGGCTGAATAATATTCCATATTATATGTACTATATTTTTACATTCATCTGTAAACAGATACTTAGGTTGCTTCCCTACCTTGGTTGTTGGTTACAATGCTGTAATGATCTGGGAGTACAAATATCTCTTAGGAAGAATGGTGCAGTCAGTTTGCTTTGGCTGTGTACCCAAAAGTGAGACTGCTGAATTATATGGTTGTCTTATTTTAAATTTTTTCAAAAACCTCTATACTGTTTTCCATCATGGTTGTACCAATTTAGATTTCCACCAGCAGTCTGCAAGAGTTCCCTTTCTTCCACATCTTCACCAGCATTGGTTATGTTTGTATTTTGGTACTAGACATCCTAACAAGTGTGGGTGATATCAAATTGTGGTTTTAATTTGTATTTTTCTGACAATTAGTGATATTGATCACCTTTACCTATACCACTAGCCATTTGTGTGTCTTTGAAAAAAATACCTATTTAGAGCCTTTACCTATTTTTTAATACCAAGTTATTTTTTTCTATTCAGTTTTATGAATTCCTTATATTTTTAAATATAACCCCTTATCAGATATGTAGTTTGCAAATTTCTTCTTCCATAAAATGCCTTTTTCATACTATTGATGATCTCCTTTGCTGTGTAGAAGTTTTTCATTGTGATGCAGCTTCACTCATTTCTTTTTTGTTTTTATCACCTTCACTTTTGGTATCAAATCCAAAAACCATTAAAGGACCAATGCCAAGGAACTCAGCTCCTATGTTTTCTTCTATGAGTTTTAGATTCAGATTTTATGTGTAAGTTTTTAATTCATTTGGGTTGATGTTCTTGTATAGAGAAGTATAGAAGTCCAGTTTTATTCTTCTGCATGTGGCTATATAGTTTTCCCAACAGTATTTATTAAAAAGACTATCTTTGTTATATATTTGGAACTGTTTATTTTAAATTAATTGACTATATGCATGAGATTATTTTTAGGTTTTTTATTGTAGAACATTGACAAATGTGTCTGCTTTTATGCCAATACAATGCAGTTTTGGTTACTATAGCTTTGTAATATAGTTTGAAATCAGGAAGTGTGATCTCTGCAGCTTTGTTCTTTCTCAGTATTGCTGTGGCTATTTAGGGTCCTTTGTGGCTCCATATACATTTTAGGATTTTATATATTCTGTGAAAAATGCCATTGAAATTTTGATGTAGACCAATTTAAATTTATAGATCACTTTGACAGTATGCACAGTTTAATAATATTAATTCTTCTAATCCATGAGCATGAAATATTTATTGATTTATTTGTGTATTCTTTCATTTCATTTATCAGTCTTATAGTTTTCAGTATAAAGATTTTTGGCTCCCTTGCTTAAATTTATTTCTATGTATTTTATTCTTTTTGATGCATTGTAATTGAGACTTTTTTCCTTATTTTTTTCTGATAGTTTCTTATTGGTATATTGAAACACAGGTGACTTTTAAAATTGATTTTCTATTTTGTAACTTTACTGAATTTTTATGAGTTCTTATAGTCTTTTGATGGCATTTTTAGGGTTTTCTATATCTAATATTATGACATTAATAACGAGAGACAATGTTACTTCTTTTCTAATTTGGATTCCTTTTTTTCTCTTGCCTAATTGGTCTGTCCAGGACTTCTGATACTATTTTGAATCAAAGTGGTGAGAGTGAATATCCATGTCTTGTTCCTAATCTCAAAGTAAAACTTTTCAGTTTTACAACAGTGAGTCTGATGTTAGCTGTGGGCTTGTTATATGTGGCCTTGATTTTATTGAGGTACAATGCCACCGTATGCAGTTTGTTGAGATATTTAATCATGTAGGAATGCTTAATCTGGTCAAAAGCTTTTTCCGCATTATTGAGATGACTATATGACTTTTATCCTTCACTTTTAATGTGATGTGTCATATTTATTGATTTGTAGATATTGAACTATACTTGCATCTTTGAAATAAACCTCACTTGATAAAATGGAATTAAAGTCAAAGGTCATAACAAGAGAAGTAAGAAATTATATAATGATAAAAGAGTCTTTGAAAGATTAAAAAAAGGTCATCTCATTAAGAGGATACAACATTTGTAAGTATTTATGTGCCCTGTAAAAGATCCTAAGTACACAAAGCAAAATTAATAGGTTTTAAAAGAAAAGTAAACAGCAAAACAATAACAGTTGGGGGTTTCATTTAATATTGGACTTAAATTTCACAGTATATCAGATGAACTTAACAGACATATACAGACCATTCCAATCAACAGCAGGAGGACACATATTCTTCTCAAGCGCACATGAAACGTTGTCCAGACAGACTCTATGTTAAACCATAAAATAGGGTTTAATAAATTTAAAAAGACTGAAATTAGTCAATTATCTTTTCTGAGCACAGTGTTATCAAACTAGAAATCAATAACAAGAAGAAAAATGCAAAAATCACAAATGTGTAGTGATTGAACATGCTACTGAACAACCAATAGGTCAAAGATGTCAAAAATCAGTCAAAGAATATCTTGAGACAAACGAAAATAAAGACACAACATATCAAAACTTATGAGATACAGCAAAAGAAGATCTAAGAGGAAAGTTCATAGTCATAAATGCTTACATTAAGAAATAAAAAAGATCTGATTGGAGAAAGATGGCGGCGGAGAAGGGAGAAGCGTGATCGCTATTCTCCGGCCCACTGGCGGGATATCGGGCCGATTTTATGAGGAGCAGAGCGATCACCCAGTTGTATTCCAGAGTAGAGAAGATTGGAAACCAGGACTGCGCATAAAACTGAAAGATCAGCCGGTAGGGAGACTGCTTCGGAGGGAAGGGGTCACTCGG